>JAANYP010003597.1:0-47490 GCA_020465985.1 Centrapalus pauciflorus | reverse complement strand
TCACAATTCCCGCGTGATGCACCATTATTTCCACGTGATGCATCAAATTCCGACGTGATGCATCGACTTTTACGTGATGCATTATGATTTTTTAGCGATGCATCGAAAAACCCGTGAACCACTTTATAGTCACTGGAACAGGTGATGCATCACACAGAAAGTCGATGCATCACGCGGGAATTTGTTGCATCATGTGAGAATTTGATGCATCACGCGGAAATTGTGTTGCATTTGTGGTGGTGCATGGAGAACCTCTATGCATCGAAGAACCTTGGAGAACCACAATACATCGCTAGAAAATCGTAATGCATCACGTAGAAATCGATGCATCACGTGGGAATTTGATGCACCACGTGGAAATAATGATGCATCACGGGGGAATTGTGATACATTTGTAGTGGTGCATGTAGGTTCTTCAAGGTTTTTCGATGTATGGAGGTTCTTCATTGAACCCACCAATATATATATATATATATATATATATATATATATATATATATATATATATATATATATATATATATATATATATATATATATATATATGTATATATATATATTCTCAACTTGTTTAACCATTTTTCGATGGCTTGCACCCAACACACACATGTAAGCTTTCTTTTTACAACTTTTATCATCTACAAGTTTTGATCCATTCTCAATATCATACGACGAAATTAAAGATTTATTGTCATTTGGATTATTTATTGTCAGTCACTCTCTATTGAAGAAGAATAATACAATATGGAGACATACAATGATAAAAAGGGTCTTGCTAGGTTAAAAAATCCGAAGGCATTTTTGTCGAACCATAATTAAAGTTAGAAGGTGTGAGGCTACAACAACAAATAGTAGCCGTAGAAAAATCACAAAACACACGTTCAAACGCATATAATTAATTCTCAACTTTGATTATCCGAACATCTAAAACTACCTATTAGCGTTATTACAACTTAATAATCTAATAACTTGACTTAATAATCAATAGCAAACAACTTTTTAGACCCGTCGTCCAGAACGCAAGAAAAATCGTGGTACAAATATAATGTTGGAAAAAAGTGTAAATTTTTCAAAGAAAAAAATGGTTTTTCCATGGTTTTGGACCAAATATAATTATATATAATTGTGATATATATAATGAATATTTTGTGGGTTTGTATTCTCCTTGAAGAGAGGATTCCAACGATATAAAGAACGTCCAAAACGGAGCTAAGATGAATGAGATATCGATGCTCAAAGATTGGTGTTTGGAATGATTGAAACTTCTTCTAAGTGGGTGAAGAGAGTCCCACATAGGAAGGAAGATGAAACCAAAGTGGGTTTATAAGGAGGAGTGTTCAAAGCCATGGCAAGATTGTTTGTGGTTTTACTCCAATGCCTACCCGCGCGCAGGGGGGGGGTGCAAATCTTGGACCTCGAAGGCTAAAATCCACTAAACTCGTGTACGCCAGCACCTGCGGACACGAATGCAGCTCCGAAAATCAGGGCTCGTGCAGGTGAGAGTTGGACAGGCTTCATGAAACCTGTTCTGGACAGAGTTTGCTCAAGCAGTCCTTGGACAGGTTTGAAGATCAGCGCTCAAGCTGTCGGCGAGCAGGCTTCGGCCAAAGCTGTCCGCGGATGCTGAGCAGGCTTTGTCAAAGCTGTCCAGTAGTGAACAGCCGTGAACAGCCCGAGGCCAAGCTGTCCGGCGAGCAGCTTTCGTACCAGAATTGATAATTAAATCAGCGGCTGACTGATTTAATGAGCTGTTACTATTTGGTTTCAACACATAATTACTCATCATTAATTGACAATAAACCTTGTAATAATGGAATATTACAAAACGGTTTTTGTAATTAAAAAGATGATTAATTTTGTTGTTTCAACTCCAATTTCCTATAAAATAATTGGAGATTCAACACACCAAACGACTTGAAATAATTCTGGAAACACTTGAGATATTTGAAAGCTTTTACACTTTAACGGCAAGACGTTGCTGCTTCCAAGAACGAAGATCACCTTAAATTCACGTGCTTTTTCAGGCAAGTTGGTTACCTCCGGCAGTACACACTGCTTTGGCTGTTGTACCCTGGGAAACAGACTTCGAATCTGTTTTAAGGGAATCGTGTCAAACACGAGACTCAGCCTTTATTTTCCGTATTGTAATTTACTTTCCGTATTAATTTTCTTGTATTTGTAATTTTAATTTCCGTACTTTATTTATTTCCGTGTATTGTAATTTCATTTCTTGAATTGTAATTCGTACTACATTTCTTATATTTTATAATTGGTATCGGACACAATATCCCTACATATAAATCGTACGACATATCAATTCAATTTTATTTATCATTTGTGTTTAAATAAAATTTGGGTTTGATTTGGGTCATGGGTGTTAAACTGCTGAATTGGTTGTCAACCAAACCAAACCACCCAATAGCCCATTGGTGGCGGTGATGGTGGAAAGCGGACCCACGTCTATTAAAAAAAACCCAGCTCCGCAAATAAATCCATAAAATATTCCGTATTATTATTATTATTATTATTATTATTATTATATACACACTTATATAAATAATCCGGTTTCTGAACGTACCTTAAAAAATCAAAAGTAACGAATACACCAATTGTGAATGATCATTTACGGACTTTTTTTACATATATACATGTATAAACTAAGATTATAAATTTATACATTAAGATTCGAAACTTGCGAATGATTGAAAAAAAATCATGTGAATGAATATTCAGTTGGATAATAATTCACAAAAACTTTAAAGGCGTAGGCTTGATGATAAATCTAAAATTATTATATATAATTCGTGTAACGTTAATTTAAATATGATTTTAAAAAAGATTAAAAAAAAGTTTTTTAGATACAGTACATTCAAGTGTATTTAATTTTGAATAATATTTTTTAACCTAAGTATATATATATATATATAGGGTTGTACATTCCTTGAGAATCACTCCAAAACACACATATTTGTACATGAATGCATAAAATTAAAAAATTAAATGCACACATTTATACATAAAATGGACAAATTTATCAAATGCATAAAATTTAGCATCAAATGATTAATTTTATAAATGTACAAATTTTAAAATGGTTCTCACGTTCTTGTTTTTATCGGAGCCCAATTTTATATATATATAGGGGTTCGATTGAGAACTTTTGTGCATCGAGGCACCATTGAGAACTTTTGTGCATCGAACTGTCTACCAATGGTGCACAAATTACATTTAGGGGATATTAAATATATGGAAATTATTTTTGAATTTAAATGTTTTTAAGATAATTAATAGCTAATTTGGTATGAAAATCGCCATTAACTTCTTTCCTAAAACCACTCCCTCTTTCTCTCTATCTCTCTCTCTCCTCTCTCTTAGCCCCCTCTTGATTTGGGAAGAGATGAACGATATGCATGATTTACGTTTGTATGAACAATTCATATTTGTATTATGATGTATTTTGATTTTGGAAGATATGAACGATATGCATGATTTATTTTTGAAAGAGATGAACGATACGCATGAAGAGATGAACGATATGCATGTATTTTGATGTATTTTGAATTTGTATTATTTTTGTTAATTTTGGAAGTGTAATAATTAAATAATGATTGCATAATTCCTATTTTACCCCTCCGCGAATTTCATTATGTGCACTTGATGCATAAAACTTTCTATTTAATTACCCTTTTGCCATTTGATCTAACCCACACATTCTTTTCATCCAATGGCCAATGGAGGTTCTTTTGTGTCTCGATGTACAAAAGTTCACCTCCCTATATATATATATATATATATATATATATAAAATTTGTGTGTGTAATGAAAAAGAAGAGAGAGAGATCCCCCATCGACAGGTGATGAGTTGTTCACATTCCGTTCATCGCACACATCTGACTCCCTCTCTGTTTTAAACAGATTTCACCCCCTCTCTACAGTGTTCCGGCAGACTTTCTCTCTCCTCAACACTTACTAATCATACGAACGGAACCCTGTGTTATTTGAAGATAAAGCACTGAGATCGCCGCCGACGAAGGTCTGAACCAGTTTTAAAAGCTTTCAGGTCAGCGATTTTAAAGTTTATTGTTATGTAGGATCTCTAAATCTAATACAGAAAATATGTCTAAAGAATTGGTTGTTTTCTATTCTTTGGTGTTTTCAATTTCTGTGTGTATTAAATGCTAATTTTGTTTACTGGCGGGGCTCTTTTGATTCCATATCTGTCTATATCTATACATTAAATGCACTGTAATAAGTAGATGATTTACAGTAAATTAGGTTTTTCAGAGTTGACATTTTTTTTGTAAGTGGCTCGAGGCCTCGAGCTGAAACTTTTGCCCTCTTTTTAACAATCTCTCGACATACAGGAATCAAATGCCATGATATTGGTTTATTTGCTGGCTTTTCATTTCTTTTTTTCTTTCTTTTCCGTAAAGTTCGGATCTGTTACTGAATGTTTACTTCAATTTTCTTTTATTTAGTTTTGTCCATTTTGCGTGTCAATGCTTTTGGTTCTGTATATGATTGTGTTTTCCATTGAAAGAAAAAAAAATCTAAAGCTTTGTGGCCTTTTGTTTTGCAGTGTCGATTGTCTTTTCTGAAACAACAGCAGAGACCGATGAGGGTTTAATTTGGCTCTTTTTGTGTACAGGTACTGTGATTAGTTGCATACATATATAATTGTTGATGTGTTGTTACAAAGTGGGAGTTTGTTAGGACCTGCTTAGAAGTTTATGACTTTAGGGTTTATTAAATCTGGTGAATAAGATTGTAAAGTAGTATTTGTTTTTGGTCGAAAACCCTATTAAAAATTGCTTAATATTTCGATCTATCAGGGTTAAGGTAACTGACAAAAAAGAAGGTTGTAGGAGTACATACCTGAGGAATATAATAACATTTTTTTTATCTGTTCTATGCTAGTGGAATTACTCTTAAAAAGTGGTTTAGTGGGTTTTTTTTTAATAAAACTTTTTTTAAACTTTTCTGTGTTGTCTTTTCCCCCTTCTCTATGTGGTAGGACATCATTTACCTCTCATTTGCATATTCTTCGAATTTTTTGTAGTCTTATGAACCCTTTCAAGTTTTGATTTTTGAGTTAGAAGTTGCTGACAAGTGACATCCTTTGATTCTATTTTCATTTGGCTTCTTGAAAATTTGAAGACTATTATAAAGAACCAGGGACATATTTCTCTTGTCATGGTTTAGTGGTTTACTTTTTGTAATCATGGTATTGTGGACATTTTTTCATCTAAGCATGGGGCATAAAGCCAAAAACATGACTTTCAGCCTCACACTTGGTTTGTAATGCAACATTCATACCTGATGACACGTGATAGACAAGATTTCAACTCAGGTTGTATACTTTTAGGCTTCCAGGTTGACCACAGATGTGGTTAATTGGTGTTTTGTCCTCAATGATTGTAGATTTATTTCTCTTTTGCTGTAAAAGTTCATATGAGATTTATATGCTGCATTTGTTTTTTAATTTGTTAGGTAGCGTGTCATTTCACAAGGCAGCTAATGTCTGCCTTACAGCTTTTGCGAATTCTCAAAATCTTTCCAACGAATGTCAACAATGAAGTCTGGTAAGGTCGCTCTTCCACCATTCCGTTGGACACTTTAAATATCGTCCATAAAAGCTAATTGCTGGTTCAAATCTCTTCTTGGTTTTCTGGCCTTTGTTTCAAATATGCATTGTTTCCTATTTTCAGTATGTACTATACTTACCTTGTTTTTTGTGCCCTGTAAAAGGGCATATAGTTTATTTATAAGCTGTAGCTTAGAAATGTAAGTCTACACTATACATGATTTGAATCCAACAACAGCGACTTTGACACAGATGAACTGAAGGAAGCTATGAAAGAGAGCCCTGGAAGATATACAAATCCTTTTTTATCAGACGAGGAGAATGAAAAAGTCAACTTCTGGAACAATCAAGAATTTGAGCATTCAGATATCAAGGATGCTTTGACCAATAGTAGTGAAAATGAGAAATTCGGAAACTCTTTAGAACAATCTAATGTTCCTTTAGATTTTTTCAAGAAAGAAACAGAACTTTACACCGATAAAAATGTTATGGAATGTGAACTTCCAGAGTTCTTAGTGTGTTACAAAGAGAGTGCTTTTCCAGTCAAGGATATTTGTGTTGATGAGGGAATACCTCACGGGGAAAGGATTTTCTTTAATGAGGATAATCGTGAGATTCTCTGCATCCCCTCCTCTCCTGCTAATGATGGTAAACATGGTGACAATATTGAAGACGGTCTTCATACTCAGTTTCTGAAGCCTGAACTGTTGAAATTTCCACCCACAGAAGATTATTATGTGGATTCTAATTTATGTTCTGTAACCAACAGAAATGCCGATACTGATTTGCCAGTTCTAGAACCGACAAATAATCATTTGGATATTGGAGATAATTGTGATGAAGTGATTGAAAGGAATCTTGATATTCAGTTTCTGAACAGTGAAAGGATATCTTCGTCCAGGGAAGACTTTTGCACGAAGTCTGATGCATCTTCTGGGACCCAAGAAGTTAATACTGACTTGCCCCTGACTGACAATGAGCATAGGAATATGGGCGACAATAGTATTGATACAGAGATTCCCGTTCAAGATTTACAGAATTCAATACCAGACAAAGAATTTGAGGATGCTGCTACAAAAGAATGCGGGAACAAGGAAGAAGTTGACTCTGTGGTTCCAAATGAGTTAAAGAACATGTCTAAAGATGGTAATGACGATGAAGGTGGACCTTCTGAATGTGCCCCTGACAAGTTACAGTTTTCTCCAGAATCTGATACTGATCCAAAAGCCACTAACAATCATGGTCCAGATATTTCAATGCAGGCCGGTGAAGAACATATCATTTCAAGTGCCAATTTATTTGATAATGCCTCTACAGAGCAAGTAGCTTCCAGTAGCACATCCTCCTCGCAACAAGATCGACCACTGCCATCCCTCAAATCCCTTCTTGAGTCCTTCAATGGCGCTCATGATATCGATCAACAGCCTTCTCAGGTTAGTAATTAATAACATGTTAACAAACCATGTTCCGGAGTTATTGTGTTTCTCATAAAGCTCTTTTGCATATCTTGTGAGATGAAGCATTAAGTGTTGCCCTACCAATGAGATTGTACATGGGATAGATAACTAAAAGGAAAGCTCAATGCACAGATAATCCTAAAGAATCCATATGCAAATCATACATATAGGAAAAAAAAAATAATCAAACCCAACTTTCTATTGCATATTTGATTGGTGTTATGTGTAAGAAATACTACCTACATTTTCTCTGATCCTAATCTATGTGTCCTTTAAGTTTGAGTCTGATAGGAATCTCCCTAATTGCATCAGGGTTCTATAGCAGAAATGTCGGAAGGTCCTGTTGCAGGATATCAAGCTGAAGAACTTGGCAGAAGTGTCCAGACAAACATAGTTTCAAATGAACACGTGATGGAGGGAAGCAACATTTTGAATCTCAACAATGGCAAATCAGCAACCAGTAGTGCTCTCCATGGAGTTGAGAATCCTGAAAATGTTAATGAACTTTCCATTGAGGTGCAAGGTGCACCTAACCAGCAGGATGTGGTGTCAAATAATGTTGCAGTGGTAAATCCGGTGCAACGTGGTGAAGGAGAGTCAAGTTTCTCAGTTGGAGGTCATGTTTCAGGACTGATAACTTACTCTGGCCCTATAGCCTTTTCGGGCAGTGCCTCTCTTCGATCGGATAGCAGCACAACCAGCACCAGATCCTTTGCCTTTCCCATGTAATTACTAATTACAAATATACTGCTTTTTTCCCCCCTTCTGGAGGCTGTCAAACAACTAACCACTCTGCTTGTAGCATCTGACGATGTTGAGTTAATCCTTGCAGATTGCAGACGGAGTGGAACACCAGCCCTGTAAGAATGGCAAAAGCAGACCGGAGACGTTTACAGAAGCATCGTGGTTGGAGGCATGGCCTTCTATGCTGTAGATTCTGAATGTCATACATCTTTATTTATAATAGGATGTCGGTTTCATATACATACAAATCAAAATTTTACAGTAGCATCAGATAAATGCACAAACCAAACGCTTTTTAAGGCAACTTACACAGTTTGCTGTAAGCTTGATCTGGAGTTGTGATTGAGGTTGAAACATGGTCTTTTGTATTCGGTTTTTGTTTTTTAACTTCATTTAGTGTGTGTCATTCGTTATTTAGAAACTAGAAGTCTGATTTGATTCATTTGGGAGTTTCTTTTCCAGCTTCAGTCTGTTCCACAAGAGAGAAGATAAGTATCCAAACAGCTTGATTCTTGAATCTTGATCTCAACGGCCGGAAATTTGTATCAACGAGGTGATATGAAATGACATTAACCATCATAAAATAGTTTATAAATCTGCATTAACCTGATAAATCCTTGTTCTGCTTGGTGCGTAACTTGTGACAACTTAAGCTTATGGTTGCATCTGCATTATTTTTCTTTCAGGAGCTTGATAAACCATAACTTATTTTAAGTAGCTTGAACTCTTAAAAAATAAAATTACTAAAATAATCTTAATGAATTATTATTTTGGTTTATTTATTTTTCGGTACTTTTATGTTATTTTATATTTTTTAGCTCCAATTATTTTAACAAAAACGTTTATTGATAAAATCTCCAACTAGTTTTTACCAAAAGAGAGTTTCCTTCACCTTGTTTTAAATAAGTACAAGTTGTCAAACATACATTACAAATGGAAATGAATAAGTACAAGTTTCCTTCACCTGATAATATAAGTCAACTTTTATTAGGTAACGGATTATGTTAAGGTAAGGTATATTTATAAGTTTTAGAAACAAATAAAAAAACATAATTCAATATATCTATTGCTGATAGAGTATCACTAATGATTAGTATTATAATTAAAGTCAAATCCTATTTAGGTAACGGATTATGTTTGACTTCAAACAAAAGGTAAGGTACATTTATAACTTTTAGAAAAGGTTAAAAGAATATAATCATGGTTGGTGGTAAAGTATCACTGCTGATTAATTAATAGTAAGAGGAGCTTGGATCTCATTTGGAGCGTTGGAGACAGGCCTAAGATGAAGGGAGTGGTGAGCTTTCTCACTCCTTACATTTTTGTATATCTTAGTGTTACGTCGGATTTTTAGGAAGCATTTGGTTCGCAGATTTTTTCACTGGGATTTGCATTTTGTCAAAAGATTTGCATTACGCGGCATTTGCATTTGTCAGGATTTTGTCAAAGAATTTGCATTATCTTATAAAATAAATTTGTCATTCTGAAGAATGCAAGGTAACTGGGATTTAAAATCCTAGGGGGAGACTGGGTTTTTAAATAACAAAGAAGGAAGGGATTTATGAAATCCTGAGATTTTAAATCATTACTGAAATCTGCGAACCAAACACATGATTTTAAATGTAAATCCCAGTAAATCACAGGAAATCCGCGAACCAAACGCCCCCTTACTCTTCACCTTTTCCACCTTTTTAAGTTGGAAATACTAATCTTTTTTGAAACATTTCCATCTTTCTTAATTTTTTTAAAAGAAATTCATTTTTATTAATAAAACAATTAAATATAAAACAATTAATTTTATAAATATTAAAACGATTACATAAAAAAATCACGAAACCAAAAGTTAAAAAAGTTATGAAATTAAAAATTAAAAAAAAAATACCAAACTAAAAACTAAAATCACAAAAACTAGATAAACATAAAAAAAAAAAAATACAAACTAGTCGTCTAAATTTGGTATTTGGACAAGTACAATATATTCCACGAAATTCGATGGAAGATTATTGTGTGTTTCTTGATTACGGATCCATCACAATAAATATAAAATGAAATAAAATAGTAAAAGAGAGTAAAAAATAAGTTGAGAGGTGTATAAATTGAAATGTGTGGGAGTGAAATATATGAGAGTTGAATATTTATAATATGAAAAATTTAAAAAAAAATAACAAAAAAAAATATAATAATAAAGGCATGAAGCCGTTCGGTGCGAAGGAGTCAGGGAGGGGAGGAACGAAGACGGGGCCGAGGTCCGTGGGTGGTGTGCAGTGTGCCCGCCGGCCTCAAACCCATTTGGCAAAGCCGAATGGTTTCGGGGAGACTACTCTTTATGCTCTAAATTCTAATATGTATCTACAACCACGAGACGGCCGTGCTGAAGTCTGAAGACGTCTGGTTTTTCTAGTTTGGGTTGTGTTGTAGTACGTACCTACGTGGTGGATGTTGTTATAAAATGAAGAACATTAAGTTTAAAAATAAAACAAGAACATTAAAACAAAAACTAAAATATGCGAAGTCTTGATCTGAATATTTGTTTTCAACATTATCAACTAGATCAAAGTTGAGATCAATGTTTTGAACACCCCAAATATGTTCAATGTTTTTCTTTTTAATTTGAAATGATTGAAATGAGAGAATTTTGGTTGTGTTAAGTTGAGAAAAATGAAAGAATATGCACGTATATATAAATAGGAATGATTTATAAATAAATAAATATAAATATATATAATGGTTGAAAGTGCTCGGCATTTGTATGCCGATGCCAAGCTTTTGAATGCCGATGCCAAAGGGAGGGGGCGGTGTGCTCCTAATGCCAAGCTTGGTACCATTTCGATGTCACGTCCACTCCCTTAGGCCTTAGTGTTGTTGGTTTAATAAAATTTTGCTTTTCTAAAAAAAATATATTTTTTCTGAAATTTTACAATACATTTTATAAGCATAAAATACATATACTAGTTAAAGTTTCAAGCAAAAGTTGTGAGCCGAAGCTTTTTGGAGCTAGTCTTTTTAGAAATAGCTAGAGCTTTTAGTTTTTATAAACGTGTTTGGTAAAAATAATTGTAGTTTTTAGTATTAATTGACATAAATAAACATTAATATTAATTGAAAGTTATAGTTTATAATCATTATGAGGGTAAAAAAAATAGTTTTGTTAGACCAAAAGTTCAAACTCTTTTTAAAAAACTACTTTAAGTAGCTTCTCATGGAAAAACTTTCAAGAGCATTTAATTTTGGATTAAAAGCTCAAGTTTCGTTTATCAACTAAACGAAACTTTTGAGCTTTAGCTTCCGAATATCAAAAGCTGATGTTCTTCTCAAACACGCCCAAAATATCAAGAGACATTTTATGTACATTAATTAAAAAACTTACGTATAAAATCAATCTTTGTATTAAAATTTTAAAAAAATGAAGTAAATATTATAACATAAAAGAAGTAAATAGAAGAAGAGGCAAAGAGGTACATCACAACCACCTTTCTGTCTTCATCTCTAAAGTAGACCAGACAAAGCTTGTATTATATGATGGCTGAATGTGAAAGATGCACAGTGAGTGAACTGTTAACATATTTTTGAACATATTCTACTACAGATTCTCCTTCCATATACACACATGTTTACCTTTTTTGCAAAATGACCCTTAATTACTTTTAGAAATTAACTTCACAAATTCGGATGACTTTTCACCAATTGACCACTCCTGATTTCTCAATAAAAATGATTTTAATTTCTGTCTTGTTAATATTAAATAGGAAAGATCCGCTTTCGATTAATCGGGCAAATTGGTGCCTAAATCCATTCGAGGCGTTAGATTAAATTTCCTTTTGTAATCTTTAAGAGTGGTTTTGAGGTTATTATTTAGGTTTCGAGATCCTTGTGTTGTGGATCATTAATTAGATGTATTCGTCTCTTTCTTTGAGACTTTTTGTTGCTTAATAATATTTGTCTTTCAAAAAAAAAAATTAAATAATAAGGGTACATATATCCTCGGTTTTATCACAAAAATTAGAATCATTTTAGTTTTTTTTTATTAATTTTTTTTCTATCTAAAATGTAGAGTGTTCAGTTCAATCATATTTTACTTCTTTATTTAACGTTAGTGATCGTTAGTTGAAATTGGTATAATTATATATAATTGATGATATCCTATATTAGACAATTGAGTCAAAATAACTTTGAAAATGGTTGGTTGATCTATTAATGAAGTAAAAGATGAGATGAACTTTTGTAACCCTTGTAACAAAATTTCAGCAATTTGGTGTAATGATAGAGATGTGTGTTTAAATTGATAAAAAGCCCTAATGGTCCTGCAAATCATATATATGTATGTGACCAAAAGTGTTGTCAATTGTTAGCCTCCTCTCCCTCAAATCCTCTATTCAATGTGTTTCTTTCCGGTCATCTTTATATAATTAAGTTACGTTATAAAATTCTATGCAAAAAGTTCTCATATGTATCGAACAGACGTAACTCTTAAAAATATTTCTGGGATTCCAAGCATTACTAGCTATAATGTTTAGACTTTAGACTATCTATGCAGTATGCATTTCTTTCTTTTCTAACTCCACATGAACTTTCTTTATGTTTTGTGCATCTTCTTTCTATATATCACACACACACTTGGTGAAAATCTTGGCTAGCTACTTCACTTGATTTACACTAAATTTCTATAAGAACATCTATATATATATCTATCTATATATCTCTAGCTCATGATTCTAATCATCTGCTCATCATTCTAATCATCTGCCAATTAAGCCGAATCTCCCGGTTAGTTCTACCTTTGTTGTTCAAAAAAAAAAACTGATAATTAAGCTACCCACACGGAGATGATGATTGGCATGATGACATTAGTGTTGTTGATTGCAACTAATGCTGCTTTTCTACATAGTCATCCGGTGCAAGCTTCCCATGAGTTAGGTATATATATATCGTTGATCTCACCCCCACCCCTCATACTTTCTTGGTCTTACGAGTCGCTTATGTTAACTCAACATTTTGCTGTAATCGATTAATTAGCCGACTCCTATCATGTTTCATGCATGTTTGCATTTTCTGCAGGTACTAATTATGAACCCCATGTTCTTTCTCCTGGACTTTCAAGGAAGTTGTTGCTCAAAAAAATGGTAATTAAACTTTATAGGCTAATTTGGCCTTTAATTAGTTTAATTTACATCAAGAAAATGAAATGGGAAAAAGATTCAAATCTAATTTTTAAGGTTTGCAATTTTTTCATTGGGTTAAAATGTTAAATGCAAATAATAAAATATGGTAACTAATTTTTATTTCGATATTTAAGCTTATAATTTACTATTTTTACCTACATTTAATTGAAGTTTGTGATCAGATTCAGGAGGTTGAAGGTTATGATGACCAAGATTTGGTGAATTCCAATGACCAAAAGGAAGCTCTATCCGGTAATTATTTCAAGTTTAAAGTGTAAATACGTACACACGCCCTATCATACACATAATACTTAATAAGTATTATATATGAATATGAAAAAGGAGTCTTGATTGTTTTGCATTTTGGTGGTGGTTTCTAATTGATCGATTTCATTTACAAAACTGGGAAAACAAAAAGTGTGATTTTCAACTATGGTTTAAAAACACAAAACTGAAATGCAACAAAAAGTGCTTCCACTTTGTGTATTCATCAAAGAATTTTCACTCACGACTCCAGTTTTTGGGTGGCACATCTGGTTAGTTCAGCTATCACTGCTAGAAGTCCCTGTGATTGTTCGGCTATATACTCCTCGTCCGTCTATCTCACACACTCAATCCCAAAGCATATTTTAATTTCATATTTCATTTTCCTTCGTCTATCCAACATTTGGCATGAGTAGATAAATTTAAAGAATACAATTACATTAAAAGTGAATCATCCATCCCATTTTATGAACGATTGAGACATTTATCACATAATAAAATTAATAATTTGTAAAGTCATTCCATTTCATTCTTTCATTTCAATCATACCAAACGCTTCCTTAGTTCCTGCATATATATCTATGAAAAAACATAGTTTTAAATAAGATTCCCATTACAAACAAGCTCAACTCAATGACTCGACGAGCTTTTCAAAATACCTAGGTTTGAGCTTAATTGTCTCGAATAAAAGACTTGAATTTTGGTTGAGCTTCGAATTTTTATTTATAAAGATTATATTTGATCCCCAATCTTATATTTTTTAGCTTATCTTTTTTGTCATTTGGCTCAAGCTCCAACTTCATAAAAGCTCGAATCGGTATAGTTGGAGCTCGAGGTATTTTATATTTTGAATTTTTGATGAGCTAAATCTACTCGAAAAAAACTCAAACTTGAACATCTCAATTTTATGAACTCTAGTTGAGCCAATAAAACTTGAGCTTGAGATTGATAAAAGCTCAACTCCGATCATATTTTCACAAAAAGCAATCACAATTCCAAATCACTCACGAAAAAATCAACTATATCTATATATAACATTCACATTTAAAATCAGAAAATTACAAGAATATATAACTAATAACAGAACAAATTAAAAAAAGTGTATTACATATATTTATTGCCGACGGAGCAGAGAGAAAGTATGCTCACGTGGCACAGTTATAACCGTTTGATCAGATCATGAATTAATCTTAGCCATTCAAAATGAGAAAAATCTGATTCTATGTTGACGTGGCATGCTGTTAGCCACTGAAATTCAGATTTTTTCGGTATCTCTGCTCACGTGACACAATCGTAACTATTAAAGTCTGTAAATATTTTTTTAAGTGATTAAATTTATCTATCTAATTTCTAGAAAATTTTAAAGTGTTTCAAAAATCTATCTCTATCTATACTATTAAAAGAGTAACTGTACTCATTTCTGGTGAAGCCACGTGTCGTCACCATGAATCGACACGTGTCGTCACCATGAATCGACACGTGGCATTTATAAATTTTAAAAATAATAAAGAAATTTAAATCAAATCTATCCAAATCTAATATAATCCACTTTTAAATTCAAATCAAATCAAACAAAATCTAATACTCTGCTAACTTACTAATTAAATCTATCCAAATCTAATATAATCCACTTTTAAATTCAAATCAATTCAAATCAAACAAAATCTAATAATCTACTAACTTGTTAATTATAAGATAATATAATAAAAGTTTAAAAAATATATATAAGAAAATAATTACTTTTCATATATATATTTAGAAATATACAAAACTAATAGGTCATAATAAATAATAATATCACCTTATATACTTTTGTTTAAAAAATAATATTTCTATCTTTATCTTTTTATTTATTATATTTTATATGTATTAAAAATATCCGCGTAATACGCGGGTAATAAACTAGTATATTTTAAACTATGAATTAAATATTTTGAATAATCTGAAAAACTATAAAATTATTTATGGGTGTGTTATTACTTATTTGAAGTATAAATTAAATACATATTATACAAAAATATTAAATTTTTGACAAATAACAGATTTGAAGTAAAAAATATGTTCCATTCACTTTTTTATTGTTTTAATAAAATATATGTACATTATGTTATATATAAATTAAAATATCAAAGTATATCAATTAAAACATTTAAGTTTATAAATAAAAAGAGCTATTACCGATATTTATTTATAAAACTAGAAAAAGTCATAGTTATGTCAAATAATATTACTATTTTATATATTTTATAACAATTAATATTTTTATGTTTTAATTCTTAGTTTATATGCGTTTATATAAATAATTACTAAAAATATCTACGTTATACGTGAGTTAATAAACTATTTAGTTATTATTTACGATTCTGATTAGTAATTATAATAAATAATCACATGTGTATCTATCTCTTTTTGTGTATAGATGAACCAGTGAAGATCGGGGGAGAAGAAGCGATAGTAAATGAAGCAAAAGTATCTGATCCGACCCATTTCTCTGCCATGGATTATCCTCACGTGAGGAGACGACGACCCATTCATAATCACTCCTCTCTCAAACCCACTAACTCCCCATAGCATGCGTGCAACCTTTTTTATTTTGTTTTCTTAAATTTTGCCTTATAATATATAATTCTATTTTATATTTAAAATATATTTATTAAATTTTGTTAAGTTAAGAACGATTGTGATAACAAAGAACATTGGTATCAGGGTCGTTCCGTAAATTTTGGTGGTCATGTACGATAACTACATAGTAGGCTCTTAAAATGTGAAAATTTTTAAATTTATATAAGAATTATTAGTTATTAGTAGTCTAGCAATTGCTATATACATAAAAAACATTTAAAACAATGATATTAAGACATGTTCATAAAACTTGAACAAAATAATTAATTTCAAAACTATATTTATTTGAAAGGGCAATAGCTATACGCTTATTTTTAATAATCACACATCCTCACACTCACATATAATTAGTTGATTACCAGTCAATGATGATGCCCTATCAAACTTGAGGCCCTGAGCGGCCGCACTTACCGCACACCCTCAGGGCCGGCCCTGATTTGGTATATAAGGCGTTAACCACGTATTCAAAAACTACTTAGGATAAGAATTTCATTTGTTTCTTATTATTATTGGTTTCAACGCTTTTTAACCAACCGTAAAACTAACATAAAAGGAACGTGTCTTATGAGTTATGATTCATTTTAGAAATTACAAATAATAATGAGATAATATTTATAACAATAATCGAAATAAGTAAAATAATAAAATTGTTTAAGGGGCTAAATATGTACTTTTTAATAGGAAAAATTACGTAAAAACGAAAACTAACTAATTTATGGTATATTTTGATTATATCCTTCCATTAAATGTGTTTTTTTACATGTTAACTTCTCAGCTTGTAAAATTTTTTGAATATCGCTTTTAACATAGTAAACCGGTTATATCCTTAACGTGGTATAGACATGTCAAGTTTTGATGCGTGACACACGTGACACATACATGACACATATATGAAAATTGTTAAGTATTTTTCGTTTCTTTTTAATCTTGTAAAGCTAAAACCAAACTCTTCCTTGAGAACCTGATGGTCCCAAGTCCCTCCTTCTCATACCTATATTTCTTTGACGGTTCACCACCACACATCCTGTTCCTTTGGTTTGAGAATTTGATAATGTTCATGATTTTGTTCAATGCTTCGATTCCATTTGATTTCTTTTTTGACTGTTTTCGTGATTTTGTTCGATGTTTGTGTTTAATTTTGCTCGAGTACACTGATGCTTCAATTTCTTTGATTTCTTGCCCGGTTTTGTTCATGGTTATGTTCGATTTCGTTTAAGTGTTATTGTGAAATCAGATTGGGGTCCATATTTTTGTTTGCTTTTTGTAATTTAGGGTTCAAATTCATGAGTTCATCGGTGTAGTTTTTTTTATTTGTTGTTCACATATGGTCATTAATTTTTATACTCTGCTTGGACAATGGGGTGACAATTTCGAACCAACGGATCAAATGGGCGGAACGATCAAATGATCCTTTGTAAAAATGTAAGATACAACATAAATTTTTTTAAAAAATAAAATTTTAGAAAATGATGTATTAAACAAATTTTTTTTGAAAAAAAAATTACAAAATTATATTAAATTATTGTCTTTTGGTTATTGACTCATTCGACCCGTTTGCTTGAATGTACCAGAATTGTCACTCCTGAATGACGATCTCCCAAGAAAATAAGAAAGAAAGACTAGGGTCTCGTTTGTTTTCCATTAAGAGGTTCCTAAAAACCTCTGAAGTCTAAAGTTCAGATCTATAATAAATTAAGTTTGTTTGTTTAGTTTCAGACTTAAGAGGTTGAAACCTCTGAATTTTAAGAGGATGAGAGTTGTCTTAATTAAAATTAAAAGGCTCTTAATTTCAGATGTTAAGGTCTCCTCTTAATTTCAGACGTGGTTTTCAGACTTCAGACGTGTAACCTCTTAAAAAACAAACAACACCTAGATGTTTGCAACCTTCTAATCTATTCCTTCATAAAGCAGTGTACATTTTAATCTAAAAGGCTGTTTGGTAGTTACTTAATCATTTAGTGCTGAATGATTTAGAAGCTCGGAATGAAATTTGTTTAAATGGAAACGTGGTGTTTATTTTTATGTTGAATGAGATTGTTGAGTGGATAAAATTACCATGTTAACATTTACATATTTAATATAAAACTCAAATTTGAATTTGAATTGTATATTTATATTTAAGTTTATTATAAGTAGATAGAAACTATATATTTGATAAAATATTTTTATAATTTATCCTACAAGATGTATACAATTGATTGTTTAATTTATAGAAATGTTATATATGGATTTATAGCCTAGTCTTTGAAAACTTTTTTTTAATCATCAAAAGCAAGAAAAGTAATAAATGATGATGAAACAATGCCTCTTATTTTATTATTAAGAGCAAGAAAAGTAATAAAGAGGATAGAAATGGTGGGGAAAGAAGAGAAGAAAAAGTAATGGGGTGAGAGAGGCTCGAACTCTCGACCTCAGGATCACTCAGATTGCTATTGCTATGAGACCTACGCGCTAGCCAACTGCGCCACCACCCCTTTTTGTCAAATCCGCTATTCTAATTCTAAAATAAATTATTACAAGAGTAGAGGCAATAGCTTAGCCTAAATCTTGAAGACGAACCTATAATTTGAGATCAATAATAAAATATTTACATTATTATTATTTTATCAATTATCTTATATAAGGTTAGGTTCCACCGAAAACCTTTGTGTATCAGCAACCAGAAAACCATTTTATAGTTATTAGATCAAATCAATCATGTTTTGTATCATATGATGCAATATAACCAATGTATCTCATGATGCAACATATGAGATGCATCTATTTTATATTAATTGAATATCCATCAATTAATTATATAATAAATGTTAAATGAGTTTAATTTATATACTTCCAAATTTAATAAAACTTATACAAATTTAAAAAAAATAAACTTATACAAATTAAATGAGTTTAATTTAATCCACTGATCGATGCATGACTTCTTCATCTTCGAACCATTGTTGCATCACTGCTACTGCTGTTGTGCTTCATTGTTCAACCTCGTCATCGATGGTCATCTTCATCATCACGTGTTTATCAGAATTGTAAAAAGCCAGTCAAGCAAAAACTAAAATTAGACTGTCATAAAAGTTGCAATAATAATCTAGATGAGTGTGAGCTTATTATAATCATACATCAAAAGAAAAAAGGTGACAAGGTAAAACACAAACGAACTTCCTCCAAAGCACCTTTTGACTTTTGTGCAGATCAACAGGGTTGTATGGAAAACATTTTTTTGAATGGCAAACTATCTTACTCCTACTCTTAAACTACTTCTTTACCACTAGAATATAAAATGCTAAACGAAGCTAAATCATTTATTTTAATTTTTTTATCCAAACATGACATGAGATTTAGAAATCCAAATCCTAAATGAATTGTTTAAATACTCCACACCAAACAACATCTTGGTTTCTTTGTATATTCAACACCCCTGCAATCAAAGAATTGAAGAAGCAACCGTCCATTACCTACCTTTAGTGAAGACAAAGAAACCGCCATGGTCACCGACGGACGACATTCTCCCCAGTAAATGCGAGAGGCAGGGCCACCATTTGAGTCAGTCAGACCCTACCAACAAGATGCACATTCAAGGCATTTCATATCTAAATTCATCTGCTTTCATCCTTGATAACACAGCACCATCATAACACAATATACGTTACAGCACAAAAGTACTGGAGTTCATTTAACCCCATATCATTTCCCATCTGGGTTCCACCTGTAACAACAGTCGAAACAAACCCCGATTCCCTAAACTTATAAATAATCATTATGATGATAATTTCGATTATTTGTTGGAATCACTAAACAAAGCCAAAGGCAACACTCATCTACTGCCATCCCCTACCAAGCAGAAACTGCAAACCAACTTTCTATAGAACAGAACACTGATTTTCCAACAATGAAACGACACAACATGTACAATTGACTGGTCTTTCAGGTTTAAAACTCCCAAGTGACACCAGTCCACCACCATCATGTCTTGAGTCTTTTTTGAGCTTGTTCTGAGTTTTCTCCATTGCTAAATTCTTGAAACCGACCGACTGGTTGATGTATAGAATGAGGATTCTCATGATCCTGATCAATATATTGATACTATCAATCATCAGGATTCAGGAAAACATGCATAGATAGTATGCAAAGATGATAATAAACTTGTAAATCTTTTTCCAAGTCCAAAGATTTTTAAACTTGATCCAAAGGGACCAAAATGGTGAAACAATTTATATTTTGGGACAAGGAGTAAATTGCAACGATTCGCCATATTTATCTATCTGCTCATTGTCATTGATGCTTCTTATTCATACCATCAACTCTGATGCAAAAGATTTCTTACAGACATTATTGAAAACCATTCTTAAGGCATTTAATAAAGTTCTTGTGCAGATTGAATGTGCAATGATGGCAATCAGGGAATTGCTAAAGAAATCCTCTAATTTCTAAGTCATATTCTTAATCATTTTTCAGATATTTAAATACAGAACAACTCATTTTAGTGAATTCATTTAAAAGAAGCAGTTGGATGCTTCATACCTTTCCAGTGGAAGCATTCGATGTCAGTCCCCTGTTTGCTCGTTTCCCAAGATCAACCTGTACGGAAATGGTTGCCTGACTCAAATCCACACCCGAATTTTGTAGTGCTTGTGTCAGAGAATTCAGTAACCTGTAATTCAAGTATATGCAAACATTTGAGACAAGTATAAGAACTGCAATAACATAAAAGAAACAAAACATCGGTGATATCCTCCGTAAATGAGGATTTCAATCGCATTTTAACTTCAATCAGAATATCACAACAAACGATACATTATAATCCAAGTATATGCAGATTGCAGGCATCATAAAAGCAAATCATATGTGATCAGCCAAAAACTTATAATAGAAAACTATGGAACATAATAGGCACTAAAAAAAAGTATCCATATTTGCAGTCTGAGTGTCTGACATGTAGTACATAGTATTCCGTTTTGATTGACAACAATACAGTGCTCGGCCATAAAAGTTATCCGTATGAATCTCGAGTGAATAACATAGGAACCAGACATCACAAGGTTGCATTGATACTCACCCTTGAGAATAAACACTTGAAATGCTAATTGTGCCGCCTTCAACTGTAAACTCCTCTTGCTGATTTGCATCACCAGCAACCGGGCAATCACTTGCCGGCATGTTACAGAGTGACCCCTGAAGCGTCGGATGGGGAAATGTACCATCAACTTGCTGAATAGAGACAGGCAGGCTTGCTTGTACCGCCATTGGCATCGGCATGACTGTTGTCTTACTTGCCAATTCAGGTTGTGAATCAATCAAATTACAGTTCACATCTCCACTGGGGTGGCCAGAACGAGCAGGATTCTGTAAGGTTGAGTTGATGGTCGGTGCAACCGAGACGTTTTCATCGAATCTAACAGGAAATGATGGGGCCTGTCCAGAATCACTCTTTATGATGGGAGGATGACCAAAATTTGGGACCCGCCAATGACTATTTCTCTAAGGGATAAAAAGATACAAGAGAATTAGTTAGTAAAGTTATCATGAACTATTTCAAAATTTTAATCTAGAAAAAACGGTATGTATCCTTTTCAACAACTGCAGGGAATAATGTAGCAAGATCGGATATTAATTATGGAAGGCCAATTGGCCAGATTATAGAGCCATTACCCAAGGCATTAATTTTGTGGGCTCCGTGCTCCAACCTTGGTATGATCCCTCGTACTTTTGCACTTTTTCTTGTAAGTATTGAACATATTCTATCACCTGCAAGAGATCAAAACCAATCAGCCAAGCGAATAATCTTTCAAATAACTATAAGATATATATGTTTACATATAGTTGATTTACCTCGAGCAGAAATGATGCTGTATCTCTCTTCTGATCACTGTTGGGTATCAAATCCCTCAAAATCTGGAATCTAAAATAGAGAAGGAAAAAAAAAGGTCGAAGGTTTATTACTTCATTTCCCATGTGGATCAAGAGATGGATTATATAACCATACTTAAACATCAGATGACTAATTTGTAATACACAAAGAAATTCAAATTTCTTAAAGAATAATGATGTGCCATGCAGATGAGATTTCAGATCCCTTACTGGAGAAAACGACAGCAAACAATGAATTATCTAGGACAGATTGACAGAAGGAGATGCCAATTTATTTCATGTTCTTGATGGCTAACAAAACTACAACAAATTGACAGATATTAAGAAAGAATGTTTTATATAAATTTAAAAATACATAAACAACATCATATAAGTTCCTGTAACTTACTAACAATCATCTAGAAAAACACAAAT
Source organism: Centrapalus pauciflorus (assembly GCA_020465985.1). Classification (NCBI taxonomy): domain Eukaryota; kingdom Viridiplantae; phylum Streptophyta; class Magnoliopsida; order Asterales; family Asteraceae; genus Centrapalus; species Centrapalus pauciflorus. Next base: position 25,381 of record JAANYP010003597.1, on the reverse strand, counting down.
TACAGGATTGTATAGTAACAGAAACTATTTGTATTTTGTAGGAGGTTAGTGATATAAAAATAAAAGGAAGTGGATTCTATAAACAGCTGTAATTGCTTAATTTGAAATAAACACTGAGACAACATCATGCTTGGCATAAGCATCAGAGACACTCTCCAAGCTCCTCAAAAACATCACAATATGTGACACTATACTACAAAAGTTCAATTATTTACATAAGTTTGGATCGTTTCCCTGCACATGACATGCGTCCACAATGACAATTAGCTAGAACTAGTAAGGTGGCCTTAAATTTTGTTTCTTCAACAATTTAGCACATAAAAAACATACCTTCGAGCTTGCCGAATATTTTGATAATTCATTTTGATACCTAAAGCAGTAAGCTTTGGAAAAACAACAAGGATGCTTACTGTGTTTTTATTATTCTTCATATTCATATTGATTGATTCCCATTGGTCTCATTTTATGCCCTCTCACAAAATTCTACTCAATATCATCAACAAAACATGATTGAAAATCCAAAACCATCAAAGCCAGCAAGATTACCACACAAAATAAAGGGGAAAACCAAATTAAAATTATACACATAAATAATGATTATGATCAAATGCATGCCTTTCATTGATTTTGCTCCTTCGCCGTTGCTCGGTGACCGAATGTTTCGACCTGGTTGCATTAGCCTTATCAACGTTCTTCCCATCTGCTTTAGAATTAGTCAAAATTCAATCATCACAAATAAACCACTTACCAATTACAATAGTTTTCCATTTTCGGATATAAAGAATCGATGTAATTGAATAAGTTATGAGAATTTAGAAACCCCAAAATTAATTAATTTACAATTTCTCGAAAACCGGTCAGGTGAAATTCTTAATTCAAAGGGAATCAAATAACAAACCTTTGTTGGTATTGGAAGAAGGGTTGTTATCTTTCTTGGCGCCGAATTCTTCAAATTCATCTTCCTCCTCTTCTTGATGGCCTTTACTCGATTTCATTTTACCTAATTGTTGATATGGGTTTTCGAGAAATTGAAGAAATAAATTAGATGATTTATAGAATTGATTAGAAGATCTATCAAGTAATTAAGGATGGAAATAGAAGAAGCTTACGATGTAAAGGTGGATCTCCGAAGTGGGTAAAACGCCGGCGGCGGCCACCGTGACAAGAATTTCACGGACCAGCAGGAATACCTCTTTTCACGTGCTTCTCATGAGCTGCCTTACCCTTTTTAGTTGATTGTTTTTCGATTGTTGTTTTTATTTTTATTTTATTTTTTACAGTGTTTGAATAACAACATTTTTAACCAACTGTTTTTTTTTTCCTAATCAAATATATTTGCACTTCGAATAACATAATAATTTTCAGTTAATAAATTTTTAATCCATATCCAAATTCCAACAAAAAAACACAAAATTGAACAAAGAAATCAATACGCCCAATTGACACATCTGAAGGAATAAATGTTGGACTTATTGGACCCTTAGCAATTCATGCAAGGGTTGGTCGTTGGGGGTCTCTAGAAAGTCCGTTTTATAAAATTTCTGACTCATTGTTACGCTAGATGGCGAAGGTGTTATTGACTGTGAACCAATATTGGGTTATTTACACAGAGGTATCTCCCCGTGAATCGTATGTTTGTAACAATATGGACAGAATTTTAGCAACTCCAATCGATTAGGCGTATTGTGCCGGTACTGCAGAAGAAAAAAATGCAAAATCCGATCCAATTTATCGTAATCGATTAGTTAACATGTTGGTTACAAAAAATATGAATTGTAATCATAAAACACAAACAAATGAGTTCGCTGGAAAAAAAGTTCGCCAGTGACGAAGGATTGATTAGCAGATTGCAACCGATTCATCAGGTTGTAAGTCATTATTTTTGAAAGAAACATCATTTTGATAAATTTTAGTCAGTTGGGGGTTTTGTGCAATGAAAAATGATTGAGAATTTTAATTAAAAAATGATCCAAATTGAAGGGTTTTTTTACACAAATATCTCTATAATTAAATGATAACGGCACTGCATTATGAAAATTTGTGTAAAAGATCAATTCTAATAAATAAGCCATGTACAAGTAGGTGGATGTATGTTGGATTCCTCTAAACATAGGCCTAAACCAGTCGAGCTGAGCTCGGGCCCAAGCTCGTTTAAGCTAGTGTTTGGCTCGTTTAATGGTACCAGGTTCGAGCTTGAGTTTGGTTCATGAATAATTTTTCAAATTCGAGCTCAGCTCGGGCTCGACTCATTTATTGTGTATTTTAATCTTTTAATTGATTTTTATATAATCTTTTATACAGTATATATAAATTTTTATTTTTATATATATTTTATTTATTTAATCTATATATTATATATTTATTAATTTAAATATATATATATTTATATATAGGCTCGCGAGAATTTAGGCTTGGCTCGGGCTCGTTTAACTCAAGCTTTTTTTGAGCTTTTAACGAGTCGGACTCGAGTAGTTCATCTCATTTACATCGTTAGCCATCAGCCAAGTTTTTATCGAGTTCGGCTCGATTGATTCGAGCTTTTAGAGCTCGAGCTAGAAACTGAGCTTGAAAACTTAACGAGCATTTCAAACCTTACATATATACAGACCAAGTCAAGTTTTTCTAGTAATTCGAGTATAGAGCTGGGTGTTTAAGAAGTTCAAGCTGTCAAATTTTGTTCATATATAGATATATTCAAACTTTTCGAGTCTAACATGGGTTTAATTCAAGTACTTCTCAAGCTGAGCGGAAACTACATAACCTACATTTTGAAAACTTGTAATCAATCAGCTCAACTCGAATCATTTGCAGCTTTAGTCAAAATCAAACACTCCAACCTACTGCTTTTAGATCCAATTAATATCTTTAAAATCACTCTTAATTGTCAAACCATCCCAAAAGTGATGACTCATGATAAAAGATGAAATTTTTAAGCTTGTACTTAAGCAGTTTGACTTAAAAAGATGGCATCTTATTTCTTACGTGTCTTTTAAATCTATTAATTAAGGCATTTTATTAATTTTACAAAGCAAACATTATTTTTTTTATAAACGTCAACTTCACACATCTTTATGATTATATAATATATTTCACATGGTTTTGGAATATGATTGCATGCATGCAATTATGTTAAGGCATGATTCTTGTTGGGATTTTTCAGGAAACAAAATCACCTAACAAAAGTAAGCTAAAATGCACCATTGATTTTCTTTTGAGCCTTTTGGATAGTTTTAATTATAAAATTGGGCCTTCCAACCTTATTGTTAGGGTGAGAGTGTGTGTACTCACCCATTCGAAATCTACCATTTTGAACACATCAATTTCACATCAGTTTTTCTCTTCCCACCATTTCCATTCTAATTTTTTGGAAATACTCATCTAACTAATATTTTTATCACAATACTCATTATCCAATTAATTTCTAGAGAGATAAAGAGACAAGAGTATGAGAGATAAAAAGCTGAGTGGGGTTGTGACCATTTTGCAGGGAAAATTATGCGGCGCCACCGATGGAAGGGCGGTGTTCCCGTCAATAAAAATTGATTTTGGAGAGGCCGCTATTGAGCGGCTTGAGTATACCGCCCCCCTTAGTTCAATCTCACTAATAATAATGTATGATGGTCAGATTAGTTATCGAGTGTGATACTTTCTACTTTCTTGGCAAATGATTCCCAAATAGTAGTTTGTTTCAATTCTTTCTCAAACTCTTGAAAATTGTTTAGATGAATTTAACTTCAATGTTTTGAGATTTGCCAATGTAACTAGCTCACTTCGTAACACATAAAGTTGGGTTTTAAATTTCTATTCAATTTATGGAAATCAGTCGTAGGGTTGATTTTTCTTTCATCAATCAACGGTTTCATTTATGATAAGCTTAAGCTTCAAACCATATTTTGCCCGTAAAGTAGGAGCGGAATTATATCGCCTAAGTTTGGCATTGAAAGCTACTTGTTTGGTTAGGTTGGCAATAGTCTATTTGTTTGGTCAAATTATAGATTATGCCTAGCTTGGCGTGGTTGGTTTGCGGAATAGAATTTGATGAAACTGAAATTAGAAAAGAAAGGGTAGTCCACCCTCTAGGGCCTCCCGACTAGTTCCACAACCAACATGAAGGAGGTAAATCGCATAACTCATGATTAAGAGACATGTGTAGGGTTTAAACCCTAGATCTCCTTTATGGATTACATGTCCTCAACCACTAAGCTACCATTGTGAGGATAGTGGAATTTAATTAGCTTCTTTTGAACTTTGAATTATGAATATAAAGATTACAATTTTGTTTATAAAAATTTGACATTCATACTAATTTATATATGAATCTAGATTTCAGTTTTACAACCTTAACAAATATTAAAAAACATATTTATTCCCTCTTATCTAACATACAAACAACTAAGTATAAATTAAAATTCATTTGATAAGTTGGTTCATTTCATTTGTTACATTTAATGCTCATTTCACTTATTTGGTTATTTTAAATATGTTTGTTTCATTTCTTCTTCTTAAGTTGAGTGCATATTGGTTATTCCCATAAAATAATTATTCAGAATTTCAGATGATCGATCATTTCTAGTGATTATTGTTTCATTTTCTTTATATTGCTCTCTTTAATTTATAGCTCAAATTATTTATAACATGTGATTTCATCCTTTAATATAGATGATACTCATGTCATAAATTTAACTACAATTTGGTCATCTTCTAGGTCTAAATCGACATCCATTCATTATTGAACCTAAAAGGGGTCATGTTTAGTTGACGAAAAATTTTCATTAATTTTCAATTTCAATTTTCAATAAAATGTTTTCAGATTTACCTCTTCCAAAAACAAGTGAAAATTCTGAAAACATGTATTTTAAGCATGATTTGGGAATTTTGGAAACTTCATTTTGTCATTTAAATTTAAAAATTGTTAAAAATAAGTTAAACTTGTTTTCAACATTTCAGTTATCAATTTTGAAAATGAAAATTAACTATTTTTTTAAAAAAAATATGCAAATGAACATGTTTTCATTAAGCCATTGTTTTCACTAAAAACGAAACTTGAAAACCAGAGTCGTCTCTAAGATTTTGGAGGCCCTGTGCAATAACTAATAAAAGAGGCCCTATAAAACCGTTACTTACCATAGCCGAGTAGTCTGCGATATTGAACGAGTTTGGCAGTCTGCGATACGAGGAGGCGAGGAGCTAGGGCTGCGTTAGTGCGTTCCAGACGCAGAGGTGAGAGGCCCCTTGTGGCCTCTTGGAACTCAACCGAAGGACGGCGACACTCCATTTTCCTACGAGGGGGACACATCAGCAAGCGATGAAGGCATTAAACTCGTCCACCATCACTGCATCAGCGAGGGCCGAGGGTTGTGTTGTGGTCTTGTGGACAATGGACTTATTGGGCTTAAGCTTTTTCACATATACATAATACATTTTACATAAAACATACCCTAAAAGACTTTTTTAGGCCCTCTACATTTAGGGGCCCTGGGCAGAGGCCCATTTAGCCCTCCCCAATCACCGGGCCTGTTGAAAATACTTATGTCTTCATCAACTAAACATGACTTTTGAAGACGGCCGAAGAATAGAAATAATGCTTGAACTTACAATTAATGAAATGGTGACACATAGGTAAATTAAGCACAGAAATTTTGGACCTTTGCTTGTACAGTTAAAGAAATAAGTGGCATGAGATTGAATTGTGTCTTTCTTTTTCTTTTCTTTTTTTCAAATAAATTGAAGAAAAAACTAAATAAATAGGGTTGTTTCTATCATGTGTCGGTGGGTTTTGACGAATAAAGAAAAAAGGATTGAGCAACGCAGTGGGCCGTGAAGATGGAGTAACGCAGAAAAAAAAAGGGAGGAGAAAAGAAGCAGCGCAACGGCAACACGGGGCGGTGGCAGTGGTAGGAAAAACAATAGCCGATCGTGTGGATCCAGAGCTCTGATATCATGAAAGAGATTTTATTTCCCGTGAATATTAACATAATGTCATTACATCGTAAATAATACACAAGATACATTGAAAACCATATAAGGTCGTGCCTGCTATTGTTGCATTGTACAATAAACATAAATCTGTAACACCAATAACTATTGACAATTATTTGAATTCCCCTTTTGTTCCCACAACCAGAAGTTTTGTATTGTGGATTCTTGGTTCTTTTTAGCGTCGTCATAGCCTTAAGTTTGATTGTCCGATGTTGAGAGGGTCGACAATATTGGCAGCGGGAGAACCAATTCTTGTCAATCTCTCAAAATTTACATGAATAGTCGATATTCGAACTAGTCAATAGGAGTTTTCTTCATGTATTTTGGTCAATTTCATGTCATCTACAAACATGGCATAAGTTAGAAACATTCAATCATTCACTTCTTGTTGAAGTATTTCATTTAGTAAATAACTTTTTCACCAAATGGTAGCGATTATTACCAGGTAATAAATAAATATGAATTAAAACTTGTTTCAAAAAATATGCTATTTTTCTTTTTTAGAATAAAACCTTTTTTTAAAATTTTTATGTGTGTTTCGGGCTTTCGGTCTTTGGGTGAACATCCAAAAATGCCCAATTCTAAGGTTTCAAAATATTTATTTGGGCTTATTCACCTGCCCCGCAATATTTGAAGACCCAAATCAAAAAATATTATATGTTATAGATTTTTTCTATTTACTTTATATAATAAAAGATAAGTTAAAAATGCGTAAAGCTATGTTACATAATTATACCATACTCAAATGTACCTGGATATTGGATTTCATTTTTTTAATAAATTATATATCTTAATAATCTATTATACTAAAAAAATCATTTCTTAATAATCAATCCTATAACTTATTTATCATCAAAATTCATAAATCAACTAACAATTATTAATTTAGTTGAATTATCTATGTGATCAGATCCTAAAAGATTAACAACTAGATTAGAAATGTTTTTTAAAAAAAGTATAAATTTATAGAAATATATTAATTAAGGATAGTATGTGAATAAAAATATTAAGTTGGTAGTTATAGATCAAAAAATTAAAATTTTTCTTATATACATGCATTTAATTCATATATTGTAATGATGATATGACATGAATATCTTATACATTCTTTTGGGATACATAATATATAGGGTAAATTACAATTTTTGCATCAAAATTACAATTTTAGTTTATATGATTGTCATTTTGTTATGTTTTTGGTCTTTTGACCTACCACTTTTTAAAAAATGACTATTTTGTCCTTTTAATTTAGTTTCAGTTTTAGTCCCTAACCAATTATTTTATTTTTATATTATTTCTAGTTATTTTGTATTCAAACATTATTTATTTAATATGTACTTTTTTTCTTATTATTACAATTTGACTGAAGTAATAAATTTTATTTTATTATTGCTATTATTATTATTAATTTAGGTGTTAAAATGAAAAAATATATAACAATAAATTAGTTAATTTGTTCATTTTTATTAATTATATATATATATATATATATATATATATATATATATATATATATATATATATATAATTTGTATTATTATTTTTGTATTTAATTTCAAACATATATTCAACTATTTATACATTTATTTTTAAAATTATTTTTACATTTTATTTTTTCTCATTTATAAAAAAATCGTATTAATTTATATATTTAAATTTCTTTAACTTTTCACTTTATTATATATTACTTCATATAAATATTTATATATTTAACCAAATTTTTTTGCCAAATTTATACATGTGTATTAACTTGTACCTTTTAATTTAATTATTTTGTTAAATCAATACATATTGAGTTGTTTTCACGTATCAATTGTTGTTTCTTAGATGTTACAAAAGAGTTGACATGAAAATCGAACTCAACATCTTCTTTGAGAATTTTAATGTACGTTTAACCATTAAAACATCATCATATTTATTTGTAAGTATAGATGTATATTATATTGATTTGATTAATGATAATATTTTTGTTAAAAAAATATATTGCTTTCTTTATTTTATACTGATTTCCATTAACATGGTCTTAGATAAAATATTTTTAAATTTACCTTATACGAAATAATCAACCAGTGAATAGTATTCACGTGAGGGTGGATTGGATGTAAGAAAATAATTTTTCTGAAAAATCAAAGTTTGATCAAAGATCAGACTTTGAACATGAAGAGGCAGTTATCTTACACATATGTACATTTCACATGTCCATTGTGTTCTTTACTTGTTAATTTGTTAGGGTTAATTACAAAAAAATACAACATATTTTATATTTTTTTAAGGGTCAATTACTAAAAATAATAACAACTTTTTGATTTTCTATCATTTATAATAACATTATTTATTTTTTGTCACTAATAGTATCAACTTTTATATTTTTTCATATGAATAATATCAACTTTTGTATTTTGTATCATTAATAGCAATAACTTTTGTATTCTTTTTATCATTTATAGCAACAATTTTTTTAAGTTTTGCTATAAATGATAAAAAAAAATATAAAAGTTGATGCTATTAATGATAAAAAAATAAATAATGTTGTTATAAATGCTAAAAATACACAAACTTGTTTCTATTTTTAGCAATTAGGTAATATATTATTTCTTTTTTAATTAGGGAATTATACTAATAAAAACATGTCAATCAAAGTAACCTATTTGGTAATCAAATAACCAGTAATTTTTAAAAAGTGTTACGTCAGGTTGTCTGATCAAATGACACTTCAAAAAGTTTTGTTAGCCAAACAAAAAATTGTTATTTAATCACAATTTACCTTATGTTCTAGTAGTATTACCTTGATTGATATGTTTTTTTCATTATTACGATCCCTTAATTGTATAGATGGTCCTTTAACTATCCCCAAATTGCAGATATAGTCCTTTTTTCGAAAACGTTGCAAATTGGGTCCTTTATGTACCGAAAAGTTGCATTTAAGGTCCTTTTTAACAGAATTCGTTAACTTTTGAGGTTAAGTCAGGGGCATTTTAGTATTTTTAATGCAAAAGGACTTTTTTGCAATTTTTTTTTGATTTTTTGCCTTATTACTATTATTATTATTGTTAATATTATTGGTACAATTCTGGAACAGTGATGATGAGTTTGGGGTTAGAGTCCTTGATTTGTTTTGAAAGCTCTCCGACGGTGTACAGAGGATTGACGGTGGTGGCGACAGCGCCGAGAGCGATGATCGAGTATAAGGAGATGGGGTATTGGATTGAGTTGGGGGCGAAGATGAGAACGGCGTCGTTCTTGGAAATACCTAGTTGGGTGTTCAAGGCGTGAGAGAGAGTGGCGACGGTGGTGTTCAAGGCATGAGAGAGAGTGGCGACGGTGGTTTTGAATTCGAAGAAGGTGAGGGTTTCGCCGGAGTCCGAGTCGATTAAGGCGGGTTTGATTGGATAAGATGAAACGTTGCGGAAGAGGAAGGAAACCATTGAGATGTTGGGGTCAGCGGGGAGGACTACTGGTGGCCGGAGTGATCGGAATATTCCGTCGCGGCCAGACCCGATTTCTCCATCGACTGTGACCGTGACTGTTTCTGGCTAGTGTGTTGATGGATTGATTAGCAAGTTGCAACAAACAGGTTTCTGTCCGCTTGGGTTTTTGGGCGGCGGCGGCGGCGATTGCGACCGACGACGGCGGTGGTCAGGTGGCGGTGGCGGCGAGGGTTGTGCGTGGTGCTGCGTTTTCAGGGGGTCTAGCGAGGTAGGGTTTCTAAGTGGCGGTAGAAGGGAGAGGTCGGCGGTAGAAGGGAGAGGCCGGCGGTGAAGGAAAGAAGAAGAAGTATCCATCCTCGAAACACTAAGATGAAGCTGATGATGGAACTTGACAACGACTGTGTATTCTCCGACGTCAAGCATTTGGTGGGCATAGATCCGGTCACAACAAAGATGAAGGTGTATTCACCGGCAGCAAGCACTTGGTGGGCGTTGGAGCTGTAATAAATGTTTCAAAACTCATAATCTCATATGCATCTGTACTCTTGTTTCTATAATAATATTAATAATAATAATGCAAAAAAGCAAAAAAAATTGCAAAAAAGTCCTTTTGCATTAAAAAGACTAAAATGCCACTGACTTAACCTCAAAAGTTAACGGATTCTGTTAAAAAAGACCTTAAATGCAACTTTTCGGTACATAAAGGACCCAATTTGCAACGTTTTCGAAAAAAGGACTATATCTGCAATTTGGGGATAGTTAAAGGACTATCTATGCAATTAACTCTTAAAAAATTATTTTTCTCAAAATAGAAAAAAGTTAAACAACTTAATTTTAACAGTAATTTATTTCAATTAGAATTGCAACATATAACAGTACAAGAATTGTAAATGAAAACAAAATTAAAAAATGATATATGTCATCGAATGAAAGTTGAAGTAAATAATAGAAAAGTGTTGAAAACATTACAATGAAAAAAACTAAGAACAAGAGAGGCATCTTCATCTTTTTTCAATGTGTTGAGAATCTTTTAAAAAAAAGGTTATTTTGTAAAATAATATGGTTTTAGTATTGGTTTACTTATAGAAAAAAATTTGTTATAATCGTTATAAACGAGATGTGACTATTGGAAAGTTTTATAAAAGTAAAATGTGTAAAAGTTTAATCTTGTTTAGTGTGAAATAATTATTAGAGTATAAAATATCAATGTCATTTAATTGAACAATAATAATGTGCATAAAGAAAAAAGAAATAGTATAAGAATAAAAGGTCAAACTAAAAGAATCAATAAACATAATCAAATATTAGGTATTCATAAATAAACTTTAGTGTGGATATATAAATGTTAATAACATAAGTAATGTTTCTAAAACATAAATAGATGTAAAAATCTACATTGCTGATCAGTGATATAAATCACTGCTATTTTCATGTGTTTTTGCTATGATTTATTGTGTAAATGCGAGATAATTGGTACTGCTAATGTAGGTTTTTGTGATTTCAGTTGCTTGACAAGAAAGTAAAGGAAATGACAGCTTGGAAGATGAATTTCGTGCAGGGCGTCCTAGCCAGCGTCCCAGACGCCAAGACAACGCCCAAAAACCCATGTTACAGAATCTGAGCGTCCTAGCCAGCGTCCCAGACGCCCAGGGAAACGCCCAAAATTATCTGAAACAGAATCTGAGCGTCCCAGCCAGCGTCCTAGACGCTGGGGGCGACGCTGGTGCGGAAATGTGGCGAAACCTGCAGTTTTTGAGGGAGGCAGTTACCATTTTCAGGGGGGTTCGCATTTGGGCAGTTTCACACACACAAAGGTGCGATTTTGGGAGAAAAATCAGAGGAGGAAAGCAACCGGAATCAAACGAAGATCAAGCATTGGCATCCGATCGATTGTATTTACACATTATCGGTAGTTTTAATGTTTTCATCTGTGTTTGACATTGTTAGTAAGTTAACCCAAGCTATGCTTGGCTAAATATTTTGTGGTGTTTGTTCTTTAGTTTGCACACTATGGTTTGAATGAATGTTTAATTAATTTCAGTTTCCAATTGCGCTTAAAGGGGTTGTGGATCTTATTTGTGAATGAATGGTTGTAATCAACGGGTATTGTATGTAACGGGGTATAGTAATATCATTAGTTGTGCCGGCTCATTAATATGGGGAAGACAATTAATAGACGGTGCATACTTCGTCTTAAGAATATTTGTCGTGAAAACCAATTCATTCATAGGGAAACTGTAAAAGGGATTATATTTGTATGAATAAATGTGAGTGAACAGTAAGTGTATCTGAAATGGTTGATATCCATGTCATTGGTTGTGCCCACTCTCTATAGGGGAGGAAGACAGTCAATAGAGTGGTATACGTTGTTTTGGAACATAAGCTGTAAATTCATGTCACTTCATGTGAATGGAATCCCTAACATTCTGAATTGCCATAGTGTGTATAACGAGAGAGCAAACACCCTCTTTCTCTTCCAGTGAACTTCTTTAATTCAATTCTCGTGTGTGACATTGCAACAATAGTAGTTTTACAGTAGGAAATTAGTTCGAAACAAATGATTTCAATTCTAATCCAAACAGTCTCTGAACTAGTTTAGCGACCTATCATTCCCTGTGGATTCGATCCCACTTACCCTATCTATATAGTGTTTTTGGGTTATATTTTTGATACTCATACGACTGGGTCCATCAAAATGGCGCCGTTGCCGGGGAATGGCAGCGCTTGTTAAAGTAGTTTGGATTAACTGTTTCTGTAAATATTCTTGTTTATAGTAGTTAGTTAATTTTGTTTTATTTTAGTTTAATTTTCAGTATTGTTCATTTTCTTTAACATTCTGAACAGCAAAGTTCAGAATCTTCACGTGTGTGTGTGTATCTCAGGTATATGCATACTCGTTACTCAGGGCGAACTTCTCCATTGCAATACGAAACAGAAATTGAAAGGACTGCTCGTTCATTGAGGAAGCTACACAGAGGTTATTGGCCTAGTGGTGAGACCAGTGGTAATCCGAGCACACTGGAGACATCTGATTCCGAAGAGCAATCCATACATTCAGAGGAACCTGAAAGTGACACCGAACCCATCGTAAACATGGGAGATGATAGGAGGACTGTGGAGTCTCACTACAGACCAGGTGATGTTCCTGATATGTCACCGATACTGTATCCTGAAATTGAGAATGAACCGGAAATAAAGACTCACTTATTCAGCATCATTCCTCATTTTCATGGAACAAAGAGCGAGGAACCATACGATCACCTAGCAGAATTTTCAGCAATATGCAAAGCTAACAGAGTGCAAAGACTACCCGTAGATACTCTCAAACTACGATTGTTCCCATTCTCTCTTAAAGACAAAGCAAAGCACTGGTTCACGTCTCTACCAGCTAACAGTATTCGTAACTGGGAGGAGATGAAGAGGGCTTTCCTCAACGAGTTTTATTCGATTAGTAAGACCACTGAAAAGAGGAATAGCATCACCAGTTTCAAGCAAAAGCCGGGGGAACAATTTCATGAGGCTTTCGAGCGACTGAATGAGATGTTACGGGCATGTCCACATCATGAGGTACCCAAGTGGATGTTGGTGAAGAACTTTTTCGATGGTATCAGCCAAGAGAGCAGAAATATGATTACCGCAGCCTCGGGGGGTACATTCTTGGCCAAAGAGCATGATGAGGCATGGGAATTGTTGGCACAGTTAGCTAAGGGGTCAAAGGTGCAAGCCGGGTCTGAAACGCCAATTGGAGTTCAAGTATTGGGAATTGACAATGCTTGGAAAAGGGACGTCACAACGAATATGGAAGCTCTTAGCAAGAAGTTGGATGTTTTGATGAAAAAGGAGCAGATGGAACAGCGATTACCGGTGATGTGTGTCACTTGTGGGGAGTACACTCACACTTCAGAATTTTGCTATCATGTGCAAGGCGAACAAGCAAGTGAGATCTCGGGTTTTCGACCAAGGCAAGATAGGTTTGACCCTCATTCAGAAACTTATAATCCTGGATGGAGGCGTCATCCTAACTTTCGTTGGAGAGATGATCAAAGAGCAGAGGAGTATCCAAAACCCAGATTTGATCAAGGGAACCGGTACCCACAGGGTAGGAATTTTTATGGTGGTACATCATCGGGTACTAAGGAAGAAAAGGAACCAGTTGTTCATGAAGCTCCTAAGGATTCAAAGATGGATCAGCTTATGGATTACCTAAAGCAACAATCTTATGTGCAGACGAAGTCAATGGCCAGTCTAGAGAAGCAAATGGGGCAGATCGCAGATCAGCTTACGAAAAGAGATGAAGGAAGATTACCGAGCAATACCCAAGTCAATCCGTCTCATTCAAAAGGCAAAGAAAAGCAATCGGTACATGAGGTGGAAGAGTTGAACGAAGTGAGTGAGTTGCAGAAAGTTACTACCTTGCGAAGTGGGAAGAAGGTTGATAACAAAGTTTTGATGCCGGAAGTGGAAGATGAAGATAGTGATGTTGAGGAAACTCTAGATAATGGGAAGGAAGTTCCACATTCAGAATCTGAGAAGGAGGTAAAGTTGAAGAAGCAAGTTCAGTTTGAGGAGGTTGTGGTGCAAAAAGAAGAGCAGCCAAAGCCTGAACCGACACCTCCATACCCATCAGCTCTAGAGGACCCGAATAGACCAATGTATGGGAAGAAAGGGCCACAGATAGAGGATCTATGGGACACATTCAATCAGGTAAGGATCAACATTCCATTGGTGAAAGCATTGCAGCAAATTCCGGCATATGCAAAGTTCTTGAAAGATTTGTGCACTCAGAAGCGCAAGTATCCTACGGTATTGCCAAAGCAAATTCACCTCACGGAGCAGGTAAGTGCAGTAGTTTCAAGTTCATGGCCACCCAAGCTTAAGGATCCAGGTTCACCTCTTATCTCTGTTACTATAGGTGATATCAGAATTAAAAAAGCATTGCTAGATTTGGGAGCAAGTGTTAACATACTCCCTGGAAACTTATTCGATCAGCACGATTTAGGAAGCTTAACACCCACAGATGTGGTGTTACAATTAGCTGATCGATCCACTAAGATTCCAAGGGGCATGTTAACCGATGTGATTGTAAAAGTTGAGGATTTCTATTACCCGGTGGACTTTCTTGTGTTAGATTCAGATCAAAGAAGTCGGGATAACCAGCCCGCAATTATTTTGGGTAGGCCATTTTTGGCCACTGTTAATGCCCAAATTAATTGTAGGACCGGTGCCTTGGACTTAGCCTTCGGGAATAGAAAGTTGAAGTTAAATGTTTTCAATGCTGTTTCTAATGTTTCTGATGATTCAGAGTGCTATTTTATAGATTATCTTGATGAGTTAGCAGGATCACAGACATCACTCATGACTAGCAGGGATGAGTTGGGATATGCATTGTCATGCCAAGAGAATGAAAAGGTTGATTGGGGTTGGTTGATGAGCTTAGAAGAGATGTTTGGAGGAACAAAGCCGAGTAAGCAACCTCCATGGTCAATCAAGTTTGAGAAGCTACCAGAAAATCTCCCGGAGTCAAACAAACCATCTTTGGAGCAGGCTCCTACACTGGAACTCAAGACCTTACCCACACATCTCAAATATGTATTTCTGGGGCCACAAGAGAGTTTGCCAGTGATTATAGCTTCGGATTTGACAAAAGAGGAAGAGGAGGCACTGATTGAAGTTTTGGGAAAGCATAAGGCAGCTATGGGTTGGACAATCTCTGATCTAAAAGGGATAAGTCCTACCATTTGTATGCACAGAATTATCACGGAGGCTGATAGTAAACCATCAAGGGATGCACAACGGAGACTCAACCCAAACTTGAGAGAAGTGGTAAAAAAGGAGGTGTTGAAGTGGTTAGATGCGGGTATCATTTACCCCATTTCTGATAGCCAGTGGGTCAGCCCTACACAGACCGTGCCCAAGAAGTCGGGGGTAACAGTGATAAACACCGAAGATGGGCAGATTGCAACCAGACCAGTAACAGGCTGGAGGGTCTGCATAGACTATAGGAAGTTGAATGCGGCCACATCAAAGGATCACTTCCCGTTGCCTTTCATAGATCAGATAGTTGAGAAGCTGGCAGGCCAGAAGTACTATTGTTTTCTAGATGGATATTCAGGGTACAATCAGATTCCTATCCACCCTGATGACCAGGAAAAGACCACGTTCACATGCCCTTACGGGACATTCGCCTATAGACGGATGCCATTTGGGTTGTGTAACGCTCCTGCCACGTTTCAACGTTGCATGATGGCGATATTCTCAGATATGGTAGGAGACTCGCTAGAGATTTTTATGGATGATTTCTCTATCTTTGATAAGACATTTGAGGGTTGTCTGTACCATTTGGAGCAAGTCTTGAAAAGATGCACCGAAACGAATTTGGTGTTGAGCTGGGAGAAGAGCCACTTCATGGTCAAGGAGGGTATTGTCTTAGGCCACGTAGTTTCTGAGAAAGGTATGGAAGTGGACAAGGCAAAAATTCAGCTTATTTCATCTTTGCTACCACCAACTAGCGTCAAGGGAGTGAGATCGTTCTTGGGGCACGCGGGATTCTATAGAAGATTTATCAAGGATTTCAGCACCATTTCAAAGCCGTTGTGTAATCTTTTAGCTAAGGATGCTGAGTTTGTGTTTGACGAAGCATGTCTAAAAGCATTTGAGCTATTAAAGGCTAAGCTTACGGATGCTCCCATTTTGCAGTCACCTGATTGGACGAAGCCATTCGAAATTATGTGTGATGCAAGTGACTTCGCGGTGGGAGCAGTGCTGGGACAGAGGGTTGATAAGAAGCCGGTTGTGATTTATTATGCCAGCAAAACGTTTTCTGAGGCTCAGCAGAATTACACTACCACAGAAAAAGAGTTATTAGCGGTTGTGTATGCCTTGGACAAATTTCGTGCTTATGTATGGGGTGCCAAAGTGATAATCTACTCGGACCATAGTGCATTGAAGTACCTCTTGAGCAAAAAGGATGCCAAGCCAAGACTGATCAGGTGGATTTTATTATTGCAAGAGTTTGATCTGGAGATACGGGATAAAAAGGGGTCGGAGAATGTGGTGGCTGATCATTTGTCAAGGCTGCCCACGTTGGTTCCAAATTCTATTGAAGTGATCAAGGAATCTTTTCCTGACGAACAGCTGTTATTTGTGTCTAAATTGCCGTGGTTTGCTAATTTGGTTAATTATTTTGTGACAGGTAAGACACCGAGCCATTGGACGTCACAGCAGCGGAAAAGTTTCTACGCTCAAGCCAAGTATTACATCTGGGACGATCCTGACCTTTTCAAGATTGGTGCTGATCAGTTGATTAGAAGATGTGTTCCGGAGACGGACCAACTTGATATCCTTACTCATTGTCACAGTTTAGCATGTGGGGGGCATTTTAGTGCCAAGAAAACAGCCCATAAAGTGTTAGACTGTGGTTTCTTTTGGCCTTCATTGTTTAAAGATGCATATGAGTATGTTAAGTCCTGTCTGAGATGCCAACAGGTTGGGGGGATATATAAGAGAGATCAAATGCCCATGGTTCCCATATTAGAAGTAGAAATTTTTGATGTTTGGGGAATAGATTTTATGGGTCCCTTTCCTGTCTCTTTTGGTTTTGAATATATTTTGGTTGCCGTAGATTATGTCTCTAAGTGGGTTGAGGCTGAGGCAACGCGATATAATGACAACAAGGTGGTGTGCAAATTTGTGAAAAAGAACATTTTCTCACGCCATGGGATTCCCCGAGCTATTATTAGCGATGGGGGAACTCATTTTAAAAATTTTCAGTTTCACACCTTGTTAAAGCATTATGGGGTAACTCATCGCGTTGCCACTCCTTATCACCCACAGACGAGCGGCCAAGTTGAGGTGTCCAATAGGGAAGTCAAAAGAATCTTAGAAAAGACTGTTAAGCCTAATCGCAAAGATTGGTCGTTGAGATTAGATGACGCATTATGGGCTTATAGGACTGCATACAAGACCCCTATTGGAATGTCACCTTATAGGCTAGTCTATGGGAAACTTTGTCATCTACCTGTAGAGTTAGAGCATAGAGCTACGTGGGCAATTAGAAATGCTAACTTTGATATTTCTGATGCAGGAAGGATGAGGAAGTTTCAATTGGCAGAATTGGAAGAGATCAGATTGGAGGCATACGAAAGTGCGAGGATTTACAAGGAAAAGACGAAGCATTTCCATGATAAATGCTTGAGAAGGAAGACTTTTGCAGTCGGCAATAAGGTTTGGCTCTATAACTCACGCATTAAATTGTTTCCAGGAAAGCTGAGGAGTAAATGGACGGGACCTTATGAGGTAATTCACGTATATGACAATGGAGCTGTGGAAGTCAAGGATCTTAAGCATGGACATTCGTTCACTGTGAATGGTCATAGGCTCAAGATGTACATTGAAGGTCCGGTAAGCACTGATGGTAATCAAGCAACCTTGATAGAGGTAGTGGCTCTCAAAGAGCCAACCGACTCATCTCTGTAAGTAAAATGACTACGAATTTTGTGGGTATATTCACTGCAAACCCTCACGAGACTAAACTCGTCCATCTAAGTAATTAGGTGGTTTAAAGGCTTGCTATACGTGCTAAGTATAGTCGTGTTCCCTACGAAAATGGTTGTTTTTGTGTTTGTTTAAAGTTGTGTTTAGTTAATTTAATGTGTGTTTTAATTCGGAAATGAGCGGGAGTGGCCGTTATTGAGCAAATGGGAGTTGGAAAGGTTTTAGAAAGAGTGTTGAGTGAATTTGACGCACCAGCGTCCAAGTGGGCGTCGGGGACGCTGAATTTAATTAGCAAACAGAGTGTGAGCGTTCTTGGGACGCTCAAAACGAGGTCAGGACGCTCGAGCCGCGTCTGGGACGCCAGGCAAGACGCTGGGGACGCGGGCCGTGTAAGTTTAAGTGGGCGGCGTTCAAGTGAGCGTCTTAGACGCTGGAATAAATTCCAAAACCGAGGGTTAGCGTCTTTAGGACGCCGAGAATAGGCGCACGGACGCTGGACAGCGTCTTAGACGCTGGGTAGGACGCCCAAGCGAATTTTCGTCATTTAAACTCCTACCCACCTCATTTATTTCGCACCTACCGTCCTCCCTCTCTCTCAAAAACGTTCTCGTCCCTCTCTCTTGTGAAGCCGACGATTTCTTCCATTGTTGATCTCATCCCTCACGCATTTCCTTCTCTCCATCAATCAGGTAACCATTTCAAGTTCATCTTTAGCATTTATGCTTCTCTTGTGGTTTTCATGAACCGATTAGGGCTTTTTGTGGATTTGTGTGTGACTTTTGGAATTCTATGTTGCTCATGTATGTATGTGGTTGTATTTCTCGTATCTTGCATGTACATCACGCACATTTGTGGTTTTATGAAGTTAGGGGTCCGATTTTAGAAGCTAGGGTTGTGTGAACTTGTTTGCTATGGGTTGTATGTGATTAAGTGGCATGATGCGTGTATATGTTCTTTGTGGTCATTGTGAGTGTGTGATAGCGTTGATGGTGTATGCTCCAGCCTATGAGTGTGTTGGGTACTCTCACCCATAGAATTTCAGTAACAGTGGTAGTAACCTCCCCCTTTGCAACTAAGTTGGGGAGGGGTGAGTTGTTGCACAGGTTGTCGCTACACTAACCATGTGGGTACATGTTTTTAAGGTCAAACCACACAAACCCACAGTGGTCATGGTGTTTAGTAAGCACAGGATTTCATTGACCTAGGGTTCGAGTGCATTGTCCATCATCACTTCCAGTAGGCATTCATCATATGCATTCGATCCATCACGTGGGGCATAGCATCTGATATGATTTGTGTCACTGTCTATAGCCATGACTAGGGCTTCAGCGAGGAAGCAGAAACAAACTGCAACATCCAGCACACGAAAGCGTTCCCGCCAAACCGTGTCTCCAACGCCTTCTCCAGTACGAGAAGTAGAACAACCAGTGGAGGTGCTGGAGATTGATTCGAATTTTAAGTTCCTTTTGGAAAAAGGTGTGCATAGGGACGAATTTAAAGACTACGGAGTTTTCGACGCTTTTGGGCGCTTAGGTTGGTCAGCGGCTCTAGACTGGACCAAGGATGTGATATACCAAGATGCATTGGAGGAGTTCTGCACTACGGTCACAAGGAAGAGAGGTGACCTGTTAGCACCTCTAACTCTTCAGGCAACAGTAGCTGGTCATGAAGTTGAGATTTCTGCGGAGACGTTAAAGCAACTCTTGGGTTTTGATGCACCTACTGCAGCTGATGGAAGCATCTTGGAACACGAGATATGGGATGAGGACAGTCTAAAGGAAATTCCTCTTGTGTCCCCGGGAATTTGGCAGACATATTTGACGACCGTGTTTGAACTCACTCCCACTCAGGCTAGAACATATAATGCCCACGCACGTAAAGATCTTAGGCCCTTAGCTAAGGTGTTATGGAAGCTTGTGTTGTATAATGTGCTGCCCAGAAATGTCGACACTACAAGCGTGAAAGTGAAAGAAATCGTGGTTGTGAATGCTTTGTTGACTGGATCACCGTGTATTTCGTTGAGTCATTTGGTACTAGCAAACATCTGGAACTCTATACTCTCCTCTAGCCGCACTGAACTTGTACACGTCCGAATGATATCGGAACTTCTGGAACGTATGCGCACACTTCCCTCCACTCCACGTTTTGCTTTGATCCCTGATCGGGAAAAATACTTCACAAAGCAACTTTTTAGCCGTACTCAATTCATCCGAGCAGGTGATGTATCTATTATTCGGGATTTGATGAGTGGCTTCGAGACTACTTTGGACCGCCCTCGTTCTCCAGCTGTTTCCCCCGCTCAGGCACTTGGTGAATCATCATCCACTACCACCACTTTGGAAAGCATGCAGAAGAGCATTCAGGACCTCACTGCTGTAGTAGGAAGAATGCATGAGCAGTTGCAACATCAGGTAATGATCACTCTGGAACTCGTGGAGAAGAAAGTGGATCGTCTATACGAAATGGCTGAAGCAATAAATGATGCTGCCAAATATGAAGCTGAGTTGCGGGAGCAACAGGTGTTAGCAAGGAGGGAACCCGCACGGAAAGACAAAGCTCCAATTCGTGAGGAGGATAAGGATTTGGTGTAGTTATGTGTGGTTTATCAAGTACTTGGAGTTGGTTTCGTAGGTTGTTGTCATGAAAACATTTTGTTTCTTTTGGGGTTGATGATTACTTCCGCCGTGTGTGGCGATGAACAATATTATGTGTACTTAACTTTGACACCGGCTCTTTCTTTTGCTATGGCTTATAATATGCTTGGGTGCCGGTTGCTATTTCTATATCTGCTTGTGTGAATTTTGTACCCATATGTGTTGCTTATCTGTGTTATTTGTGATGAGGACATCACTTTCCTCTAAGTTGGGGAGGGGGTGTCCAATTTTTTTGATTTTGGTGCCCTCTTTGCATATGTGAGATGAATGTGTAACAGAAAACCGTGTTGTGGGCAGCAGGCTATATGTGGATACACTAGTATTTTGATACTAACAGTTCATTACCATGGTTGCGTGTATTGTTGTGCATTTCAGGATTCACTATGTCAGGAGCATCATCATCTCAGAGGCAAAAGAGCATTGCAAAGCGAAAGAAAACAGCTTCAACCACGCCAGATGTGCGTCCTCCTGCTGTATGGGATTCAACCAAGCTTCTATCCGAGCATGATGAGAGAATTAGGGCAGAATTGTTTATGGAGAAATGGGGGGAGGACACGAAGTTCGTTTATGAGAAGAAGCTAGATAGGAATGAATTCGGCAATTATGGTGTGGTCGAGTTGTTTCAAGCCTTGGGTTGGGAGAGAGTGTTGGACTTAGGCGGAGAGGAGTTGTACCCCTTTGTGGTAGCTGAATGGATGTCAAACCTACGACTCGGGAGAGGGGTCGATGACTGTAATTACACCCTAATTGGCATAGTGGGCAATACAGAGATTAGGATGTCAGCCGCAGAGTTGAGGGAAGTTTTTGCAGTAGACACTGGATGCATGAGAGACGGTGAGAGACAGCCTTATGTGTATAGAACCGAGGGATATTTAGCCGGTACAGGGATGATGTACTCCGAGGTCTGGTTGAGGAAGGTTATGGCAGCTTTTGATCTTCCCAGGGATCGGGTATCCAAGTATAGGGACTTCAAACGAGGTGATTTGCAGCCGATGGCTAAGGTACTTCACAAGATCGTGATCACGAATATCTTACCAAGGTCAGGAGATCTGAGCAAGGTGAGATTGAAGGATGTTAGTATTATGCATGCCCTGCTGACCGGAGAGGAACCCCTATCCTTTGCTTGGGTTGTAATGGACGACTTGTGGAATATGTACAACACCCGGGAGAGACGGGTTATACCTCATATGTGGCTGTTGTCCAGATACCTGAAGGTAAAAGGTGCTATGGCTGAAAATACCCTTGCTAAGTTCATCAAGGAGAGTAGTTTATGGATCAAGGTCAGCTCTATGAAAGATATTGTACTGAGGGAAGCCGAGGACGGGTACGAGATCTATGACACTGAGACGAAGAAAAGTGTGGTGACACCATATCCGGAAGAGGAGAGAATGGAGAGACAACAAAGCAGAGCAGTTCGGAGGGGTGAGGCAGGAGATTTAAGCAACATTGTACAGATGTTATCGAGTTTGAGCACGGAAGTCACTGCCATGAGAGTTGAGCAACGAGAGAGGTCAGAGAGACAAGATAGGGTAATGGAGGAGCAGCAAAGGCAAATTAATTGGTTGCAGTCTGAAGTAGGAGCGCAGAGGAGGCAGTTAGATGATATCTACTTAGGTGTAAGGGTCGGTGCATTCCTGAATGCATATATGTATAGCCAACAGTGGCAGTACGAGGACGAGTTGAGGCACTACAGTGATTATAGGGCCAACCTGCCCTACACACCACTGGATAGGTACTAGGCATCAAGGTATGAGACTATTGACAGAGGCACGGGTAACCCGGTGCCACATCCTGCTTTGGCACCGTTTCATCAGCCTCCATCTGCACCCCAAACACGAGATCAACATGGTTTTACGGCTTTCTTCAGTGGCATCTTTGGGCCACCATCCTAGATAAGAGGCAACTCCAGTATCGGGTACTTTCGTTTCATTTCTGTCATTTAATTTATTGCATTTTTCAGTTCAGTAGTTTTCTTATGTGTTTGGTTTATGTTTGCAACTGTTGTTATGGTGGTAGTATCATGATCACTCCTTTACTGCTTATACATGATTGGTTTGTACAAAGTGTGAAGATGAGAGTTTAAGAGGGGTGAGCACCCTAGTTTGATAGTTTTAAAAGAAAGTAGCTTTTGGGTTGATGAAAAGGAAGTATGATTGAGTATAAGTGTTTAGCATGGGAGATAGTGGTTGATTCCTTCGTTAATAAATCTTTGGCATTGATGGCAATAAGGGGGAGAGTGAGGTATACATTGCACGGAAAATCTAAAAATATAAAAAGAAAAGAAAAGAAAAGGAGAGTTGAATAAGCTAGCACGTGGCCTAGTAAGTTCGGGAAATTAAGTCCGTGGGGTACCGTCATGCCTAATCACCTAAGACCGTCTGGTTTGGGATCGATTGACCCAAATCCCGTTACATGAACTTGCTAGAAAGCCATGGCTGTAAGTGTTAGCATTGAATCAAAAGAAAAAGAGCAGAAAAGTGCTCTAAAATGAATGTGCAATTGGGTGTTAAGTGAATAACTCGTAACCTTGAGCTAAAAATCAATGCCTACGAATTTATTAGGAAGGAAAACCCATAGCTTGAACATGTTAGCATTTGATTTGATCATTCACTGTTTTATCATGCCACAAGTTCACGCTTTTAAAATTGGAAAACTCAATCGTTTCATCCTTTTTGTCTCTGTTTTGATGCCTTGTTCGGGACGATCAAGGTGTAAGTTGGGGAGGTTTGATCAGTGATATAAATCACTGCTATTTTCATGTGTTTTTGCTATGATTTATTGTGTAAATGCGAGATAATTGGTACTGCTAATGTAGATTTTTGTGATTTCAGTTGCTTGACAAGAAAGTAAAGGAAATGACAGCTTGGAAGATGAATTTCGTGCAGGGCGTCCTAGCCAGCGTCCCAGACGCCAAGACAACGCCCAAAAACCCATGTTACAGAATCTGAGCGTCCTAGCCAGCGTCCCAGACGCCCAGGGAAACGCCCAAAATTATCTGAAACAGAATCTGAGCGTCCCAGCCAGCGTCCTAGACGCTGGGGGCGACGCTGGTGCGGAAATGTGGCGAAACCTGCAGTTTTTGAGGGAGGCAGTTACCATTTTCAGGGAAGTTCGCATTTTGGCAGTTTCACACACACAAAGGTGCGATTTTGGGAGAAAAATCAGAGGAGGAAAGCAATCGGAATCAAACGAAGATCAAGCATTGGCATCCGATCGATTGTATTTACACATTATCGGTAGTTTTAATGTTTTCATCTGTGTTTGACATTGTTAGTAAGTTAACCCAAGCTATGCTTGGCTAAATATTTTGTGGTGTTTGTTCTTTAATTTGCACACTATGGTTTGAATGAATGTTTAATTAATTTCAGTTTCCAATTGCGCTTAAAGGGGTTGTGGATCTTAATTGTGAATGAATGGTTGTAATCAACGGGTATTGTATGTAACGGGGTATAGTAATATCATTAGTTGTGCCGGCTCATTAATATGGGGAAGACAATTAATAGACGGTGCATACTTCGTCTTAAGAATATTTGTCGTGAAAACCAATTCATTCATAGGGAAACTGTAAAAGGGATTATATTTGTATGAATAAATGTGAGTGAACAGTAAGTGTATCTGAAATGGTTGATATCCATGTCATTGGTTGTGCCCACTCTCTATAGGGGAGGAAGACAGTCAATAGAGTGGTATACGTTGTTTTGGAACATAAGCTGTAAATTCATGTCACTTCATGTGAATGGAATCCCTAACATTCTGAATTGCCATAGTGTGTATAACGAGATAGCAAACACCCTCTTTCTCTTCCAGTGAACTTCTTTAATTCAATTCTCGTGTGTGACATTGCAACAATAGTAGTTTTACAGTAGGAAATTAGTTCGAAACAAATGATTTCAATTCTAATCCAAACAGTCTCTGAACTAGTTTAGCGACCTATCATTCCCTGTGGATTCGATCCCACTTACCCTATCTATATAGTGTTTTTGGGTTATATTTTTGATACTCATACGACTGGGTCCATCAATTGCACAAGTAAATGTTTGTATATGTAATTAAGAGGTTAATAAACATAAATAAAATTATTAAAATGTTAGATTGCATAATTAAATATTAGTATACGTAAATAAATGTTAGTAAACATATATAAACACTAATAACAATAAATAAATGTTATTAAACATAAGTAAAAACATCTGAGACTCACAAGTCTCGGATCTTGTATAGATGCTACATGCCTACATACACAACACTCAGTTTACTTAGTTTACATTGAAACAAAAGAAAATGGTTGTTGTTTACTTAGTAGTTAGTACATCCGAGACTTACACCAATATGGTGAGTCTCAGATCTTCCATTCACAAGCAATACATACACACCACTCAAAACTGCACTTTTCCTTTCTGTTTTTCCTGTAATTCCAGCTGTGACACCCTTGCCACAACAACCACCAATTACAATCTCCCAGGATTTTCTCACCATCAAACAGAACATAATGATCTGATAACCTAGATTTTAGTGCGGAAGCATTAAAAACATAAAATAAAAGTAGTGCAAAAGTGTCAAACACCCTATGGTGCTACAAGGTACCATAACTAAGTCTACATATCCAAATGCAATTATTACAATCATCCCAAACATATTATAACATCTGTTCCACAACGTAAATACCGATTAAGTAACAAATTTCTTCCAAATCTTCTCAAATGGCCTAACGAGAATGTCCAGCAGAAGACTTCCCTTTTCCTGCAAAAATTCAACAACTAAAAGGGTAAGCGATTGCTTAGTGAATACCATATGATTTTACGCATTCAACATATCTTTATGATGCCA
>JAANYP010003593.1:215000-365114 GCA_020465985.1 Centrapalus pauciflorus | reverse complement strand
AACGTATAGAACAGCTTTAGACTGATATTGCAAATCATTTTCAGGTTTCAATAAGGCATATAACAGGCCTTAAATACAACCTTCAAATGCATCAACAGGTTTGAATATAAAATCTCCCCCTTAGATGTAGAGCAGGTTTGACTGAGGCCTTTTTGTGCCTAACAAAAACGATGAACCATTATAATAAACCATTTCGATTCTAATTTTTTTGATTAAAAAACGATTAACCATTATGATTTTTGATTTTTTTAAACAACGATAACCATCTTGATTTTAATGACGAACCATTTTGATTTTAATTTTTTTGATTAAAAAATGGTAAACCGTTATGATTTTTGATTTTTTCAAACAAAAGAATAATTCTGATTTTAATTAAACGTAGATAAAAAAATAATGCAATTTCAATTTTTTCAATAAAAACAACAAACCAATTGGGATATAATTTATTTGACTAAAATGCGATGAACCATTCTAATTTTTGATTTCTTCAAACCATTTAGAATAAAAAAATTTTATTAAGTATTTGCATTGAAGAAACTACGAAGCATTTTGATTATATTCTTTTTCCAAACGAAAAAAGCTTTAACACGTTGTTATTTTGATTTTTTTGAATGGAGAAAAGAAATAAATCATTTCGATTTTAGATTTTCCGAACGAAAAAACTACAACTAGTTTTTATTTTTATTTTTCTTAAATGAAAAAAACAATTGAGAAATATTTGGATTCTCAATAAATAATTGAAAAAAAATGAACCAGGTATATCATATAATAATCTTAAATAAATAATTATAGTAATGTATAAAACAAAAATAACAATAACAATAAACATACAAATGAAAATTAATGATTAAAACAAAAGGAATAAAAAAAATAAAATGTTATATTTGGATAATTAAATTATAAAAAAGAAAGAAATGATAAATATATATATGAAAAGTATGAAAGTTTCATAAATGGTCCCTGAAAGTTTGAAAATTACATAAATGGTCCTTGAAAGTCAAAAAGACAAAAATGCCCCTGAAACTAACGTCTCAAGTTAACGGCCGTTAGTTTCAGGGACCAAAATGTTACAACTTTTCGATTTTAGGGACTATTGGGGTAATAAAATTCTTTCAGGGAGTAAAACCGTAATTTTATATAAACCACAGGGACCATTTATGTAATTTAGTCTATATTTTTTAGAATAATAATAGTTTTATAATTAAAAAAAACCTTTAATAAATTACTAAAGCTAGAACATATACACCAAAGATAGACACCGATGAAGGCCTAAAACAAAGCCTTCAACAATGAATCACAATGCCAATTATATCAATCTAATTTCCTACAACGCTTCCTTTCAGAGTTCATAAAAAAACGACCAACCCTAGATGAGAAAGAATAATTTTGATACCACCAACAATTGAGATGAAAATTTTCTTCAAGTTCCTAGCATTCCAAGCAAGCCAACACATGGTGAATACAACTATTGAAAAAACTTTCAAACCATTGCCCTTGAGTCCCAAGTGAAGTTCCCAGCCTAATAAAAATGCAATAAATTCATCAGTTGATTCACCCAGCAGTTTCACAGACTCACGGTCCACATGTTTATATGTTTTTTTTTGAAAAGCAAAAGGAAAACTAGCCAGAAGCTTCGGCATTGCCATCATCCCCAACTAGAGATCCAAAAGTAATAAAAAAAAACTAGCAAGATGCAAGCAGGAATTACAGATCGAAATCAAAATACAGAATATGGACTAGAGAACCACAATTCCCATACTAATCCCTTATAGTTCGCCCTATACTTTAACCATGAGAATAAATTTGCTTGAAGTTCATCCTTGATTATTGACGCCGAGATTTTAATACCATTAAAGATTAAAATGTTCCTTGCTTTCCAAATGATCCATACAAAACCTCCAATGGCTGTCTCTATAAACCTCCTTCTCAACTTTGTATTTCCTTCAGCTAGTACCAATTCGATTAGATTTTCCATCGATTGATGTTGTCCCACTTTTATATCACACCATAACATCAACCAATTCCATAACTCTTTACTTATAGGACAAGAATAAAAGAGATGTTCTTCCGTCTCATCTTCTACTTCACAAAAAGGACATAAAATTGTCGAAACATTAATTGTAACACCCCGATCCCGACTGGACCGGCGATATTAATTAACTAACTATCTAACCAAACACAAACTATATTTTTATTATTAAAACTGCCAATCTTTAAACTTAAATACAAATTGCTTTCAAATTACCAAATTAAAATTAAAACTAAACATTAACTAATGCTCATGATCACTAATACTAAAATAAAATAGCTAACATAAATCTAAGTCCTCAACGGTCCACACTCTGCGCACTGCCCATCATCACCCCTGAGTACCTGCCGGAAGAAAGAACACAGCATGAGCCAAACGCCCAGTACAGAGATCGATTACAAGTGCAACATATACGAATTCAAAGACTAAAGAATGTTTAGAAAATAAGTTTATTTAAAAGGAAAGTTTTGAAAATGGTTTTTCTTTAAAACATAAATATCCACCTCCACACCAGATCAAACAAAGAATATAACGGCTGAAGCAACAAAGGGTTGGGTTATATTTACCGAGCGGCCTAACATCATAAACAATAATCCATCTCACAATCACTCTCAAGACTACACTGAGTCGCGCCACATCAGTGTATCTGGCCGGAAGGGGTGTATGGCATTACACCTTACTTCCGCAAAACTCATAACATACTCTAGGATGCATCCATACGCCTCCCTGAAATAATCAACAGCTCATATCCCGAGCTAACATGATCTCCATCGATCATAAACATAATCTCAATCATTCATAATCATAATCATAATCACAACAAAAGGGAGACGCCGTAACCGATCACACTGTTACGGAAGTGTCATGCCATTGGTGCCGCAATGGCATGCCTGTGGTACCTCCACAGGTAGTTCACTCGGTAATCCTAGCTCCTGTCTAATCTCTAGGGTTCAAGCATAACAAAAGGCCCGCATAAACATCTCAACTTTAAATAATCATTTCAATAACAAAAAGGGCCACATTTCACAAAACATCATCAACTTTCATAACAAGCCATAAATCAGTTTCAAAGTATGTTTTTTCGCAAATGTTTTCGAGCGATAAAAATCGATATTTGTTTTCGATAATATAAATAAGGAAACTGACACGAGATATAAAAGTTCGACTGTCAAGTATTAGCATGCAATTCACACAACGAAACAACTCAAGAGTAACGCTGAAAGAAGTACGGGATCCGTACCTTAATAGCAGCTCCGCAAAAGCACGACGACAGATTTAAATCCGCTACGAATCGATTCGATCTATAAGAACGAACTTAAATTAGAACTCAAATAGGCGGGTCTTCTAACTATTCATTCCCACTATTTTAATACATACTTTATATTAATAATTATTAAGTACGGTTTACAATTATTGCTTGTTAAACTTTAAATGGTTCATTAGTCATTATTAATCGAATTGGGGTTCCAATAATTAATTATGAAATTTCTCTATACTTTAATCGGCATTCAATTGCATACAATTTTAGTGTATTTATTTTAATCTCATTGAACATTTAAATTAACTTATAAGTGAACCTTAATTAAATATTAAGTCGTTAATATAATTTTATTTCATTTTGGGTTACGGTCCGAATTAATGTAATTAAGTTTTAGTAACATGTAATCAATATTAATCGTAAATATAACCGTGAATAATTAATTGATTTGTTACCGATTAATTATTTTATTTAGAATTGGTTCCAATATATTAGGTTTATTAAATGGGTTTAAAACTAATTATTAATTAATAAAAATAATGATTTATAATAAATAATATATAAAACTAAATTAATATATTCATTAAATTTAATTATTTAGGTAAATGGGTCGGGTCGGGTCCATGACCCGATACCCTTTCTTTTTCCCCCTTTTCTCGGACCCCTTCACACGAACACACACATTTCACCCACACCCTCTCTCTATTCTTTCTCTCTCTAGCATCTCTCTCTCTGCTCTCTGCCTCCTCCGGCCGGCAACCGCCGCCGCCTCTCACCGGCGAATCACAACAACCACCGACTCCTCTCGGCTCCCGTCTCCCTCGCTCGCACACGTCTCAACGGCAGCGGACAACCCAAGCGTCGCCGCCGCCACTGCTGCACAACCTCACGACGCCGCCTCCGCTCGATCTCTCGGCTCACACACTCTACTCTTTCACGGCCGCCGCTGACCAGGACCATTGCAGTCGCCCCTGGTGCGGCGCCGCCGATCTCAAACCACCACCATCACCGCCTCTCAAACCCAAGTAACAGGTTCGTTTTCTTATTTTGTATTTCATATAAATCTGGTTTTAATTTCTTGATTTGCTTCACAATTTCAGATACAAAATATTATTTTTACAACTTAACAAGAATGTTATAGTTTAAGCAGAGTTCGTTACCTTGATCTGAACGGGAACTTGGTGAACCGTCTCGTTTATTTCCGATCTCCTCAGCAACTTGAACGGCCGGCCGACGTAGGGTTTATTTGAGTTTCTTTTTCAGAGTTTGTAATTAGGGTTTAGGGTTTGAGATTAATGTTAATAAATACAGGTGTAACCCTAATCATCTGGGTTGGGCTTGTTTAGTGGATAATTATAATTAAGCCCATCTGATTTAAATCATTTATCTGAGTCATAAAAGTTATAACTTTAGCCCATTTTATTTTACAAGTAATGTTATATTAATGTTTAATCAATGATGTTAAGGTTTTTATTATTATTAGTAATTCTATTTATTAATATTTGTTATTTAAAAATTCGGGTTATTATAACACTCACAACTTAAAATGATTTCGTCCCCGAAATCGCCAAAAGTAAAAGTCGGGTTATTATATTAATCCCTCTCGAGCTAAGATTCTTCTTCGTTGGAATTCTTCTTCTCGCAAGCTTCCATAAAAACATGTTTATATGTGTACTTTTATTATTATGATCATTATTGTTACTAAAATAAAAAAAACTATGCAACATACTTACATATATTGAAAATAATGACTAATTTAAATATTCATTTGACAAAAATTCTTATATATGTACGTATTTATATTCTTAACTTTTAATAACTTAAATTTAATTAATTTTTAAACCTTAGTGGTCCATTTTAATGAATGATAGTAAAAATGAATCTCTTCACCAATCAAAAATCAGCTTCTGTAAATCCTATCCGTCCATTTCCTTCTTCATAACTTTCTTTTGACTATGATTAACAAATATTTGGTATAACATGTAGGCTTTCATACAAAAACATACAATTTTGAATGTTTCTCATCTTAAAAATAGAAAATAATAAGTTTATGAAAACTATAGAGATTGATATATACTGAAAATGGAAGAAAACATATATAAACTTTATTATCTTTTCATGTTTTAATCTCTCTATTATTGCAATAAAAAAGAGAAATGTAATTTATATTGAAATGAATTTCTTCAATTCTTTCTATTGGAACTTAAAACTCTAATCACATTATAAAAACGTTTGAAAACGCCATGTGATTCCATTCTCTCGATTTCACCGAACAAAAGGCATTCTAAAACTTTCAACTTTAAATACTATTCTACTTATATTTATTAAATTATTAAATTAGATTAAGTTATTATATTTACAATGTCAAACTAAATTATTATTAACAAAATAAAAATTAATAAGTAGTTTCAATTTAATATCTTTCATGTTTCATATACATGATCAACTTTCGCTAAATTTTAAAAGCGTTAAGTACCATTTTGACCATTCAACTTTCAGATTTGTCTCATTTAGCCACCAAACTATTATGAAATTGGGTTTTGGAAGAAAAACAAAACAAAAAAGTTTTAATAATCACATTTGTGAACTTGTTTCATTTATTAAACAACTATTAATTTACAAACAAAAAGTAAAATAAAAAGTACATAAATAATTAATTAATCTGATAAAATTAAAAGAGAAATGAAATTAAGACCCAATAAATTAAAAATAAAAAAAAAATTAAGTTAAAACAAGGTACCCAATGCATTCAGCAAAAAGAAACAAAAACAAAAAAGATGAGATGAGATGAGATGAGATGGAAGAAGACAAGAAAAGGGGCAGCCGACTGTTTGTTTCATTTCAACGACAATATCACATACAAACACATGCATCATCTTACAATTACAACTGTATTCTCTCTACTTTTATTCTTTCTTAATCCTCCCTACCTCTTTTTTTTTTTTTTTTTTTTCATCTTTTAAATTAATTACATAATATACTTTGTTGTAATTAATTTAGTGTAATTCCTTTGATATGTTAAGATTATGGTTGGTAATTAAACGAGTTCGATGGTACGTGTGGAGTACGTGCATACTCATATAAATAGTGTCGTAATCTACATTAGGACGCAATACGAGGGTTAAGTTGCGTCCCGTAGTGAGGTCTAACATGCAGATCCTACGATACCATATATGTTCAGCTAACTGATCAAAGAATATCATGGTTCAAATGGGTCGTGGGATTCAATTCGGTACAGTAGTACGAAATTCTGAAGTGATATTATGTAGGAACTTTCTAAGGATGCTACTGTTAATATTAATCAACATCGATCTGTCATTGACGTTGATAATGATCAGCATGTGGTGATGATGTGGAAGCTTCACAACGTTGTCGTTGAAGATATATAACAACAATCGCTATTCCAATATAGATATATATATGATCAAAACTGAGAACATCAAAAAATAAACATACTAAGTACACCAAAGAAGCCTAACCGAGACAAATCTGTCTACAAACAAAAAGACTAAAATTGCAACTTACATGACACTCTGACCGGACGTAACTGAAAGACTAAAATTAAACTATAGTTTATTTATCCAAAAACACACTTGTGCAACAAAGAAAAAACATAATATTTGAAAAGAATAATCATTATAACTCTTAAATCTTACTACCATCGATGTCTAAAATGGATTTACAGTTTTGTACTATAATCTTTGGATGAAACACCATATTGATATTGCTAGACCAAAACTCTAGCTTATATATTTATACTTAATTAATTTTAACTTTAACAATTATTCAGAGAAAGTCAAAAAAGAAAAATATATAAATATAGGACTCATAATATTAGGATCATAATTGAAAATTATTGAATTATAACTATTTTTATTATATTGTGACAAGCTAAAAGACATCATTATATAAACACTTATTTAAGAATGCTAGAAATGTTTCGTTTAAAACATATCTTTCCCAGTCCTGTTTGATTTAAGTTCATTCACATATAATACACTTTCATATATATATATATATATATATATATATATATATATATATATATATATATATATATATATATATATATATATATATATATATATATATATATATATATATATATATAAGACTTAGAATCAGGTTCATTAGCGTACCTATGAGATTCCAGCGTACCCAGCGTACCCTAATGTGAATGATCATTCACATATATTTTTTTTGAATAGACATGTATAAGATAACATTATAAGACTTTTTTTTCAAAAGGAGCAACATCATAAATCTTGTGAATGGTAAAAAAATATCATGTGAATGGTCATTCACACCATTCACATGGTGTGAAATCACCATTCACATAGATGACCATTCACATAAATATGCATTGAGCATTCACATAAATTTTAAGAACACAGAAAGTGTGAATGTATGTGAAATTCATAGATCATGTGTATAACATTAATTAAAACATGGTTATGAAAAAAAAAAAAATTAAAAAACGTTTTTTAAGTATGGTACCTTCGGGTGCACTTGATTTCGAGAGGTACTTTTTTGAACCTGACTCATAAGACTTAAGTACAAAAATAGGTGAAACATTAACGTTAAAGACATCAATGTATTTTTTTATACATGCAACTTATATAAATAAGCTTACTTTTAAAATATTTGTTTGATTAAAAAACAGAAGATAAAAACCAGTTATTAAACATGTGTTATAGATAAAGTTTGCATCGTTTAACTTTTAGCAATTTTTTTCATTTTCTTTGTTTTAGTATTTGTCACTAAAATGTAATCAAACTGTTTTTTTTACATCAACAATATTATTAAAACTAACAAACAAAAAGGATTCAAGCAAGGCGTTAGAAGCAAGGATTATAAACAACCAATACCGAAAGAAGTGTTTACTAACATGATCAAAAAATTAAAAGTTAAAAATGCACCACAAAAATATGATCTAAAAGTCAAGAACTATTACTAAAATTGGTTCATTCGTCGTTTTAAAAGTATATATCGAGTTAAATGTTTAATCATTTGGTTAAAAAAAAGTAATAATGATATTGCAATGATAAAACATAATTATTATGACTTATGGGAAAAGTAGCAATTAATGTTAGTCAAACTTAACGCATTCAGAATGTCTTTTAATTAAATAATATATTTTAACCATCATCATCTTCAAACAGATAACGATTATCTTTCAACCAAATACTAAAATTCAATGTATATTTAAAAAAAGGATCTATGTTTTTTTGACAGCAATCTAATTTATTTATACGCCTAAACTACTACATTGTCTAAAGTGACAACTTTGAAACTTACTTTCAGCACCTAAATTTCAACTTATTGGAAGTTGAATTAATCCGTGATACTATCATACATATTATCATCATACCAAATGGGCTAAACCCCATTGAATCCGTGATACTATCATACATATTATCATCATACTATCATACATTTTTCAATCTTAAATTGCTTTAACATAATTGTTAATTTATAAAAATATATGATTATAATTTTATTATTATATTCCAATAACAACCCAATGTTTATAAATCTATTTTGTTTTTCAAAAAAATAATTAAGTAAACAAATAAATACAAAAATATCATTTGACTATATGAAATGAGTAATAAGTATACAATTTTTAATTCTATGCAATTTTATACTGGACAATTAATTTGAAATGTAAAAACTGAAGTAATTTTTTTCTCAAGTCCATTTCAAACTGTTTAGCAAATTTAAGTACCCAATTTTAATTTTTTTAGGACAAGCTAAAAACTAGATATTATATACACTTAGGTGATGATGTTTAGAATTGCTTTCTAGTATAGTGATTATTAATTTTTTATGTTATGAAAGTAAAAGATGTTAAAAAAACATTTGACAATTAGAATTCTTTAATAGTGGTTAAAAACGTAGTTTTATAAAGATTTGAATTTTGAAAATTTCCTAATAACAATTTTGATAACATATTTTCATAAAACTCAATTTATTTAAACGTCAACCCAAACACTCATTTGTTATAAAACAAAGGAAATAATTTTCAGACAAAATATATATATAGATAGGTGTGTTTACTTACCGAAAATTTTCAAAATTTCCATTTCACTTTTCAAAAAAAAAAAAAATGAAAACTTGTTTACTTATCAACAATTACACAAATTTTCATTTTACTTTTTAAAATACCACTTTTCATTTCTCTCTCTTACTTTCTATTATCTACCTTATATTTCTTTGTAATACTCTCTTTCTCTCTCTTACTTTTCTATCACATATCTTGTTTTTCTTATTTTATAATCACTCATCTTATTTTCCTTAAAACTAAAACTTCATAATCAAAACAAGTTTTCACTTTTTATAGAAACCTTTGTTTTTTTTTTTAAACTATAATTTGAAAACTGAAAATGAAAAATGACTATTTTTCGTTAACTAAACATAATTATTTTCAGTTACATTTAAATAAGTTGAGTCATGTATGCGATTGTGTATTCTTCTTAATTAGCCAGAACAAAAGTATTGATTGTTTAATGCATATTCATTTGTAGAAGACAAAGTACGGAATAAATGAGAAACATTATCGTAAAAGATGTCGGTACGTACGTCTAATTTTATTGTATGCAAATTATATAATAATTTTGTTTGGACTGAAAATTGGAATTGGGCGTTTTTTCAATATGTATATATTTCCAAGGGAAAAAAAAAAAAAAAAAAACTCAAGTGGAAACAAAAGAACACCCACCGAGTAGACGAATATGTTGCCATTTCTATATTAAAAAGTGTGAATCCCAATAAATATGCTTCATTATAAATATTCAGAAAAGACAAAAGTTCCATTTTCAATGTTCGAAGAATTTCAAATAAATCACTAAAGAAATATATTTAATGATAATTAATACATTTTCTCAAAAGAAATTTACAGTATACATGTAACATTGTAACTCCGCATTTAGTTAAACAAAAATGTCAGAATTAAATATTAATAAAAAATTAACTTTGATATTGCAAAAGCAAAGTAGCCAATATGCGGTAACGTATGAACCAAAGTTGCAAATTTTAAAGTTTTAAATGCAATTATCATCTGCTATCTAGTATTTTTATATAGTAATTAGGTTAATACTCATGTATTACATGGGTTAATTTTAAAAATAAATTTATAAATATGTATAATATAATAATTATAATGATAAAAAAGTTTGCTTAATTTTAGTTACTTAGTTATTAAAAAATCATATTAGATTTGGATAATAATTATAATGATAATAAAGTTTACTCTCACTTTAGGACTAACTATGAAATGATGAAAACGACTTCACCAATTTGTCATTATATTCTTTCTCATAATTGTGTCTTTAATATTTTATCAACTAATTATTTATTATGTTCAAATCCATCCATACATACATTATCACAAATTTAACATATAAATCTCTTTCGTCAAAGATTTGCATAATCTCACAGCTTAGAGCCTTTGAATAATAATATTACCTTTTTATAATAGTTAAAAGCAGTCATGACAACAGTACAGTTTTGAGCCAAGGATCAATCTTCTGATTTTTTTCATCATTGTCCCCATTTAAAAAGTCCGGCTAAAATCTTGATGGAGATTATAGTAGATTATCATTGCGAGGTTCACCATTAACCGAAATCGATTTTTGCTAAAGTTTCACACACCATGATAGAAACTCAAACTACCATTTCAATGCTTTAGTTTTGATGCTTGATAAACTTATAATTTATTAATTTGAGATGCTTATATAATGTAAAATAAATAAATCGCATTTAAATAACATGCCACAAACTAAATAAATGGACAGGATCATAAAAGCCGTCATCGAACCCAAGCCAATTATCTCGGTTTCAGGTTTCCCAATTAGTTTAATTTGTATATTTTTAGTAACAATGCATACTTTTTTATTCCATAACTAGTTTATTTTTCCGTGTATTATACGGATTATAATAAATTATAGTTTTCTTTAAACATGTATATAAACATAAAATTTTATTATAAATATAAAAAATATCATAAAATACTAATATTAACTATTGCAAGTGAGTTTTTGAAATACTATAAAATAATAAATTAGTACATAATTCTCTGTCCAAAAAACTTATAAATATTGATATTAAATAAATACATATAAAAGATTTTGAATAACGAAAAGAGAAATATAACTTTATATATATGTTTGTGTGTGTGTGTGTGTCTAATTATGGGGAAAAAAAATGAGAAATCAAACAAGTGAGTGAAAGAGAAAGAGACACGTGACATGAATTATCTTTTTTATTAGTATTAGTATTACCGGTTAATATATAACTATTAAAATATAGTTATGATTTAAATAAACGATATATCAAAAAAAAAATTAAGAAAAAATTGAAGATTTTATTAAAATATAGTTTTGATTTAAATATAAAGAGTTTTATTTATTGAAATGTAGTTGGTTGGTTGATATTTAAATTTAAAAAAAAAATAAAAGGAAACAAATTTAAGTTGGTCTATAATATTTAAGAAAGTAATTAATAAAATTTAGAAGGGAAAATGAAACAAGTTAAGGTTTAATATGATAACATATGACAAAAAGTGTTCTTCTTTATCATCTATAAAGATATAAACAACATTTGATTTAACATCTAAAAAAAAAATAGACAAAACAAATAAATAAATAGTTTTTATTTAACTATATCTTAGAGAAGCATAATAGAAAAAAGGTTTGGTGGTCCAAAAGTAGTCAACAAGAATCGGGTCAACCTCCCTTCCATGACCCACCCACTTTAACATATATTTTTGTAATCAAGATACCTCCTTCTTGTTTCATTTGTAATTTTCTCCTTTTGTGATTTTTAAATTCAAAAAGAGAGGGTAGCATTTATTACAAAAGATCTTGTTTTCTTGCTTTTAATTTAAATAGTAATATTTATTTTCAAGAAACATAGCATTGATTATTAATTCACTTTTTTTTTCATTTGTTAGTGTTATTAAACAGATGTTACTAAATTATGTGTCAACTAAAAACTGTCTATCAAAAAATTACAAAATATCAAAATTATGTGAATTACATCAGTTTTAATAAAGAAATAGCAAAATTATGTGCATATATATATTTATATAATACAAAGAAAACAAACAAGGATACAAAAAGGCAGTAGATTAATAGACTAAAAGGAAAACTATAGTCTATTGAAAAACTTTTGCATAGTAGGTATACTAACTTTTTTCTAAAAAAATCGAAGGTTAATGGTAATGTTTATTTATTTTTTAATAAAATCATTAAGAGATCATTTTGTTTTTAAATTACTTCTTAAAACTTCTTGATTGAGTATGTGTAGATTGGTATGCTTTCATTTTTTTGATACGATACAAGATTTGGTAATTAAAAATTGAAGTTTTGTATAAGCTAACCATTAGTTCATCATTTTGATTTTTCATTATGTTTGATTTGATTAATCTTTTTTTTTTTTTTCTGTATTATATATCACTATTCAAACTCAATTCAATTCATGAATTCCCAAATTACAAACTCATCTAAAGCAATTGGAATGATGAAATTACAAAATTACCTCTATTTTTTGGTTTTTATTACTTAAAATAAATAATATAATAATAATAATAAATGAAAAGAAAAGAAAAGAAAAGTTAAAATGGGAAACAAAGAGTAGGCATGATCACATGACAAAGTGATAACCATGAGTTGGGAGTTGCCATATTCTTAAATATAGGACCACAACTACAAGGGTCTTGCCATCTACATATTTACCATGGTCCCATTTTATTTGACCTAAAGTCAACATCCCATGGTCAAAGGTTCTTCAAATAAATTGGAACTTAAAATCAATTAAAAAGTGAGTTTTGTGACATGGGATGAGTACCTCATGATGTATTTATTATATCGGCCAAAGGTATTGGTCGTAGAATATTTGAATTTTTATTGATTGTAAACGGTTAAAAATGATGAATTGAATTAATTTAGTTGATTTTTTTTCTAATCAAAGTTTTAAATACGTAAAAAAAAAAAAAAAAAACATTTTATTCCTTTAAATTTCGGTCCACAAGTTAAAAGAGACCCTTAATTTACTTACTGTGTTTGTCCCCAAAATTAAGAAAAGCAACAAAACAGGTTTTGTTTCAGACTATGCATGCTACTAGTGCTATATGTTTGTTGGTATGTGAGGGTGGTTTGAGAAAAAGAGAGATCACTCATCCAAATGTGGTCCAAATTGACCTCAATAATTCATCATTCAGATTTTAGTGTGTTTGTTATAGTGCCATATTGTACTTGAAGTTGAAGAAGCAGATTTTGATTTTTGGAGTTTGGTGTAATATCTAATGTGAAAGGTATTTATAACGAATCTCATTAGTTTCTTTTATATATATATATATATATATATATATATACACATTGTAATAGAAGTTTATTAAAAAATAAATAAATAAATTTGTAGCAACACGGTTCTACTTCTACCTTCGAATAATCAAATCAAACTCACCATGTCGCACTTGCTATATGATAAACTTTTCCTTTTGAAACTTTTTTTATAGCAACACAATTCAAATAGTGACAATCAAACTCACCATATCACACTTTCTCTATGAACGTACGTGTTGTGACACTCAAGTTTTGGAGCTTACGTAGTTAAACACTCAAGTTATATATATATATATATATAGAGGGAAATTCAATGGAAAACCAACATGCATCGGAAAACTTTGGAAAACCACCACAAATGCATCACAATTCCCGCGTGATGCATCAAATTCCCCGCTTGATGCACCAAATTCTCGCGTGATGCACCAAATTCCTGCGTGATGCATCACCTGATCCAATGGCTATAAAGTGGTTCCCGAGTTTTCCGATGCATATAGGTTTTCCATTGAACCCACCCCTATATATATATATATATATATATATATATATATATATATATATATATATATATATATATATATATATATATATATATATATATATATATATTGAGGGAGGTTCAATGAATAATCACAATGCACCTGAAAACTTGTAAAAACCGCACTGCACCACCACAAATGCATCAAATTCCACGCGTGATGCATCAAAATCCTGCGTGATGCATCAAATTTCCCGCACGATGCATCAAAATTCCGCGTAATGCGTCACCTTATTTACGATAATGTCATCGCGTTTTTCATGAAATGCACCAAATCGGACGGTATGCGTAGGTTTCCATAGTTTTCAGGTGCATAGTGGTTTTCCATTGAACCCACGGTTCAAGTGAGTACCATCTATTACATAGCGCACCCGAAGGTACCACTCTTAAAATTATTTTTTCTGAAATCCTTTTTTCATAAACATGTTTTAATTAACATTACACAGATGATATATAAATTTCATGCAAATTCGACCACTCTAAGTGCATGAAATCACGCATCACATATATGTACTTTCACATATATTCAAATTTATGTAAGTGTACGTTCACATCATTTTTTAGGAGCTAAGAGATGTGAATGTATGTGAAATTTATGTATGATCTTTATAAGTAGTCTTGTATTATTAATCTAAACATGATTATGAAAAAAATTCAAAAACAATGGTTATAAGCGAGGTACCTCTGGTACGCCGCAAAACTAATGATACTCATTTGAACCCATATATATATATATATATATATATATATATATATATATATATATATATATATATATATATATATATATATATATATATATATATATATATATAGTAAGGATCTAGTAAGCACACTTTATTAATTAAGCACCAAATGATCCTATTAGCTTTTGACATCTAAGCAAGTTTAACAATTAATTAAACAAGGGCAATATCGTATATTTGTATTTCTAGTTTACGAATTAAATTTGTTTTTTGTCCATTGACCGTTGGACAGTTACAAGACTTCATGCAACAACCAACTATTATTTGTAATTTTTTTGTCCACCTTGCTAATATCATGGAGACAATTGTTACTTTATCTCTCTCTTAAGAAGTCTCAACCTATGCAAATACATCCACCAGGTTTTTTAAATTAGATTTATCAAAGTAGAATTAGAACCTTATGAACGTGATGACATGAATTTTAAAAGATTCATGAAACAAAATATCACCGAAATCATGGCATTATAATGAAATAGATGTTTGTTAAAATATACAGGAATAGTTAAATGAACATAATATCAGAATCCTTATAATTCGTTCAATGTAACATATGAATTTGTCCAACTATGACTTTTTTGAAGTTGATGAACCCAAAATAGTTAGGCGAAGTCGATAAACAAAATATAAAAATCCTTTGAAGCTGATGAAAAAACTTCAGTGTAATCTATAATTTAAAGATTCAATTACTAAAATATAAATGACAAAATTAATATTTCACATCCACTGCGTTCTCGTTTCTAGAAAGTCAGTCTATAATAATAACAACGATCAAATACAGATTGAAAAAGGCTGAGGCCCAAAGTCAGCCCACCCATCGGATAACATGGCCTGGACTGTGTTTGATACGGCCAGAAGTTTTAGGAAACCAAAAAGTAATTGTGTTTACTCACTCGACAGTCGACACACTGATGTTTGACGACTTTATTAAACCACTTTGGCTTTGCTATGGAATACCAAATCATTTCGGTCCTCACTTTCTAGTTTACAACTAACAATGCACCATAAAAATCGGTGAAAAATCAAACTGAATAAAGGATAAGATCCTTCAGAAGTTTGGGGATTTTTTTTATGTTTCCTTCATTCCTTGTAAAAAAGAAAAAAAAAAAAAAAAACTGTCTACAATTTCTAGTAATAAAATGGCTTCAATTCGAATCCTAGCTGTTAGCATTGAGGGTGATCTAATTACTTACATTATATACAAGAATCATCATCCATTGCTATGCTTCTAATTCAACATCATTCCTAATCAGCAAATATGCTCTTATGCAGCATTGATTGTGTTTGTGGCAACCATTTCACTTCAAGAGGCCCAATACGCTCAATATTCCAGCAAAATCAACTGTTTCAAATCAATATTCATGTCAACAACTATGCACCTGCCCTCAGCAAGCAAGGGGCCAAAAAACTTCACCATGCCAAATGGTTTCTCCAGATCGAGATTGCTCCAGCTTAACTACCAGCCCAAAATTCCAATAAGATGCAATTAGTTGTGGTTCTTCTTGCTTTTCTTCAGCATCATCGACTTGTTACCGATAAAGTCATGTCCTGCATGATTACCACTCATCAGCCGTTCTAAAGCCTCGGCAGCAGCATCTTTCTCCGCTTGTTTCTTGTTGTGGCAAGGGTGACCCATAATCTGCATGCCATTGAATTCACAAATGGACCGAAACTGATTGTTTGACAATTGGTTGGTCCTGTAGGTCGGGGCGGCATAGCCAGCTCTTGTAAGCAATGTCTGGAGTTGGCTCTTGGAATTATCACCACCTGGTCCACTTTCTACTCTGGAAAATAGTGGTGGTGTCGGTGGTACTGATGCAATATAAGGTTTTGAATTATTATATAGCACCTGACGGTTGAAAACAAATATTCCGGTGCATCGATCTTCTGGGAGCAACAACCGCACGGCAGATAAAAGCTCATGGTGAGTGTGTAAGTCCATTCTGGGATTCATTAGCTGATACATAAAGATTATGAGTTGTGATCATTTCACCATGAACCAAGTGAAACAAAAAAAAAAAAGGGAAAACAAAGAAGTACGCACTTTATACTGAAACAACTCATCAAGCTCTCGTCTTAAGCTTTGATACATTTCTGCAACGGAAGGCTCCATAAAGAACTCCAAGTATCCTCCTAACATTTTCAAGTGACCATCCTGTTTGACACAAAGAACAAATAGACAAAAACTATTACGAATCAATAGGTTATACTCACAATGCATAAACCACATGAAGTGGGGAAACTGACTCACAATGTCTCCTCTCAAAATGCTTCCACCAAATAGGAGCAGCACTGAATCAGAGACAGCTGTTGAATCTCGAAGAAAAATGGAGTTCACTTTGATCTTCTCATTGAAGACCAGCCATGGGTATGGAATTCTAGAATCACGTGCATTAACAGAGTTCTGTAGTAGTGATGAGTAAAGGAAAACAAAAGGCATATCAAAACTACAGTTTATGGTGCACATCATACCTGATAGTGATAGGATTTACATAAAGGAAACAAACAAGTATCAGATCATAACTGCTATGGAGACGAACTTACAGAGTGTAGATGCACCTGACCATCTTCCATTGTTTTCAGGGAGAATGACTTTTCGTTGTGCTGGAAGTACATTAATGTTTGGCAAAGGTGAATTTAACATGAGATGATAATAGATACATCAATATTAATTATCATATACAGATTAACAAAACCTTTATCGGTACAAGTTCACTTCAATGTAGCAACAGTTTCATACAATGAAACACTTGTATTTGAATCGATTATTGCAAGTGGTTTTCCCCAAATGGTACTC
Organism: Centrapalus pauciflorus; assembly: GCA_020465985.1. Classification (NCBI taxonomy): domain Eukaryota; kingdom Viridiplantae; phylum Streptophyta; class Magnoliopsida; order Asterales; family Asteraceae; genus Centrapalus; species Centrapalus pauciflorus. The sequence goes on along the minus strand of JAANYP010003593.1, from coordinate 347,403 downwards.
AGTCCTAAAATAGTTCCCAAAATGGTGCCGTATCAGATTTATTTCACCAAAATGGTGTTTTTGCATTTGCTAAGTGCCACTTTTAAATGATTTCGCGCTTGCCAAATGCGAAATCAATTAGTTGTTTTACTATACATTTCTTAAGTGATATTAGAACTTTAACAACAAATTAATTATTCTTATATATTACTACAAAAAATAACTTATAAAATTGAAAATAAGAACTTACAGTATCTCCGTCAAAAAAGCTGGGAATAAAAAATCATCGTGCATCAACTAAATGTCAGATCAATATGATAGTACGATCTGGTCAAACTGAATAATATTGACTGCGCATTTCGCAAATGCGAAATCAATAAAATAAATCGGAGGAAAAGCACCTTCACATTTGGCAAATCTGAAATAATTTATAATTGCAAGAAAGGTTTGCACTTGGTAAATGAGATCAACCTTTTGAGGAAATCAATCTGATGCAGTGCCACTTACAGAACTATTTTAGATTTATGCCTTGAGCACCATTCAGGGAAAAACTCTTACTGCAAAATAATATACTTCAGCATCAGGGACTACAAATTCTATGTTGCATTGACCTGAATATGGCTTACCACAACAGAGCAAATTCCTGGATACAAGCCATAGCAGATAACTGCCCGTAGGAGATTCTCATCATAGCTCCAAGCGTTGTAAATGGTAGTGTTGCTGTCAATGAGACCAGTATCCTTGAGCAAGGATTGAAACTCCCTACGCAGAGAATCAATAGCTCTCATCGACTGTGCAGAAAGAAAATTTTTCCAACAGTATTCATATCCAGAAAACTCATGTTCAGCTACTTTCCAACCCTCATAGGCCCTGACAAGAGCAAGATGGTCGCTGTAATCACGGGAAAATTGGGCTTTCGCTGCCTCTGCCAACTGTAAAAAGAACCAAGAATCAAATAAATGAATCATTTCTTTCATTTCCATAGCACAGTATCCATATTAAATAACATCCTTCTCCCTACATCTTACGTACAAATGTATCGGAGTACACTAAATTGTTTTTATGAAGCAGAGCAAACAACCAAATAACCTCACAAATGATTACAAAACTCCCAAACTTCACATTAAAGAACAGAAAGTAATATAGGTTGTTGCTTTCAACATAACAAATTAACAAGTAATAATTATACGAGCATCCCAGGTAACAGGAAAGCTAACTTACATCCTTTTTGTCTAGAGGTGCCAAAAAGGGATCTTTGACACTAAGTCCCGCAACAACCGTTAGTATCGGATCTAGGCAATTAAGAATGGCACCCAGTATAAGCATCTTCCCAAGTTTAGGCTCCACCGGAAGCATTGTCAAATAACGACCTGTCAAGCGCATATATAAAAGAAAATTATCTAAAGTAGACCACCTCAATATAAGAAGGGAGCATACAAAAATCAACATACCCAATACGGTTAGATTTTCATTCTCATCTAAAGCACCAATAATCTTGAGATACTCGATAGCGTTTTGAACCTACAAATGAGCAATAATCAACCATTTAGTTTGATAAACTCAGGAAAGCAAATGTAATGTAGTTATCAATGATTCAATATACAGAGAGTCCATTACCGCTAATAACTCAGGCGACTGTAAAGCCTTAGATAGGAATTCAGAAATACTTCCAAGTTTTAAACTTTTGATTTGAAGACACAGTGACTGCAGAGGCGTCCTCAGTATTTCTGGCAATTGATAATCTGCAAAAGCATCATAGACACATCTAGGATATAGATGGTAACACTCTCCAGGCTGAACACGACCGGCTCGTCCTCGTCTCTGTATATCCAGTAGAGAAAAAAGAAATAATAATGTATTTAGTTATTTACATTGATCATTTTAGTATTCAAACAAGCAATAAATAGTTTAAGTGCTGAATCACGAAAACCTACTTGTTTAGCTGACACCTTTGATATCCAAGAAGGAAGTAGACAAGGCGTATTATTTAGAGCATCATATGAAGTCTCTTTGGCTTTTCCACAGTCGATAACATAAACCACATCATCTATTGTGATACTGGTTTCAGCCATGTTTGTAGCCAAAACTATCTTCCTCACCCCATCTTCTGGCTTATCAAATATTAACCTCTGAAAGCATAGCAGAACAAAAAAAATGAAGAGCCTTCAGCATAGAATCTCAAAGGAAATAGATGAGAGTTATATCCACAAACATAGCCAATGAACCAATGCCTTCATATAAGTCACAAGGTACCAACTTTGAAGTTTACCAGGTTAAATTGACCAACTACAGATAACATATGTTAATTTATTTCTACTTTGAAGTCTTTTAACATCAAAACTATGTTTATTTTATACTTAATACCGCCGTCCAGCTTATGAATTCACTCTGCAAATAGCAATATTCATGTCAACTATCCGTCATGTAAGAAGAAAGGGTCCATTTTAGTGCCAAAGAGACAAAGAGGAACCATTTAAGGGACAGGCGGAGTATCACATAGCTGGGAGTCTCAGTCTGGGGTATATGCCCAATTTTTTATAATTTATAAGGAGACTAATTTTTGATATGACAAAATACTCTAGGCATACATTTGCAAAATCTTTAAAACTCTCTTAAAAATTTTTGTAAGGGCAAGCAGACTTGTAATATCAAAGATGCCAGTAATCTAAACCTCATTTCTAGTTTGATGGTATCTTCACTAGTACATTACAAAAGCCATCCCTAGGTTACGTCAAAACCAGGTTTTAAGAGAACTGTCCCTAAATTAAGTTAAAACTAGCTTATGTCCACCAAATCCTCTTTTTGCAATTATGATCTACAATAGAAATTCAAAAACACCATTCAAAGAGTCATGTGCCATCAACATGACTAACATTTGGTAACAAAGTAATCAGAGTAAGAAATATTAATATTAAAAAATTTCCCTTACCCTACCTCCACTGCCACTCAGATCTGCTATCTATTTCAATTAGGTTACCCAACTTCATCTTTCAATTTCAGTTTCATCTGTCTGTGTTTGTGTGCTTATTTTCTTTGTGTGCTTATTTTCCATTTGTGTAATATACTGATATCAGGCAATGACGAATTTTATCCCTGAAACATGAATCCTAATGATTGGTATTTTTTATGGCAGATTTTCTTTGAAACAATTCTCAGCTAACTATCAACAATTTAATTTTCAATGCAAATGTGTGACATGGAAGCTACCATGATTCCATGAACACCATGTTGCAAATCATGTTAAGTTTGTTGACAAGCAGAAACTATAAAAACCAGTAAAGATGAAAAGATCATCAAGGATGACGACATTATACCATACCAACCTATCACCCATTTCTATTGCTGCTAACTAATCGTCTAATACTGAAATTGCCTGTGTGGTAGGAGATTAAGCACATCCTAAAAACTATAATATTAAAGTGTAGAATTCGTAACAATCTACACTGAAGGCCAAAGACTGCATGTCTCACATGTACAGACAGCTAAACTGGACATAGAGAAACTGCAATGAACTAAAATCTTTTGCAATTGACATGGAAGATGATAAATAAGTAGCCCCAAGTTGTAGAAACTACAAAAGATAACCCTATAACTCAACTTCATCAATGTACTCTTGAGACTGCATCCACAGAAGTAATATATGCTTTTAACATGTTTATTTTTCTACTTTCAATAACATTGTTTGTAAAACAGAATAAAAGTAAAAGGTCAAATCAAAAAGTGATAACCTAGTACAATGCTCAAATTAACAACTATAATAAACAGAGGATTACCTGCTCTGAGCTAGCCATAGAACCATGGCAGGCAAGCAACAAAACTCGACATGGGTCCCCCAGGAGAGGGTGTGCTTGTAGCTTGTCCTTAAGAGAACTTATGTCATCCCACCCGGTCATAAATACTAAAATAGCACCAGGTTTTTCATTCTCACATATCCCACATAGTAAGAATTCTATAAGGTTGAAACCTATGCAATCAGGATTCCAACAGGCCACAGAATCCCGTGTCTGTTGGCTGTAGTCCTTAAAGTCAGCAGATCCAAGTGCATCCTATTTTCATTTTCCATCTCAGTCAGAAACACAAGCACATGAAGAAATTAAATGCTTTGGAATGTGATCATTTACCTCAACAGCTGAGGCAATTTGGCTTTTCCTCTTCCTTAGAACTTGTTTATTTGATTTCCATGCTCTATCCTGACCATAATCATCAATTTGATTTTCTGCTGTCAATCTGTATCTAGTTTTTTCCAGAAGATCTTCAAGAAAGTATGTACGCACAGGGTGTGTAAAACCCTACAGGCAATGAGATAAATATAGAACATTAGGTTGAACCAATGAGTCATATAGGTTACATACGTTTAAATCACTGGATAGTAATTACTGGGATACGACAAAGCTCACACCTCTCACAGCCTCTACAAGCCTTACACTAAGCATAAATTTGAAGAGAGCAAAACATGCAGTTGAAAACCAAACATTACCGGAATCTGGACCACTGGAACACCACCAAAGTAGGACGAAAAGAGGCTTGCATCCAGAGTTGCACTCATCAAAACAAGCCTTAGTTCTGGCCGACGGGGAAGTAGTTCTTTCAGAACAATAAGCAGAAAATCTGTTAACAAGCAAACACAATTTTACGACTGCATCTGATATAGAGAACCATGAATTTATATAAACATCATCTACCTTCATTCATGCCACGCTCATGAATTTCATCTACAATAACATGAGTAACACCCTTCAAAGTTCTATCAACCAGTAATCTTCTCAACAATATTCCTGTGGTGCAGAATAGCAGGCGAGTATCTCTTCCTTTTATACCCTCTAATCGAACTTTATATCCAACCTTTGAAAGCAATGAACGACTATTGAGAAAACTATAAAGACAATTGACAAAGTCAACAGACATCAAGTATCCCCTGTTAAAGTAGAACTTACAGTTTCACCCAACTTCTCCCCTCTCTCGTTGGCAATTCTTTCAGAAACAGACATGGCAGATATGCGTCGAGGCTGAGTACATATGATACTACATGTGGCCCCACGAACAGAATTAATCTCCGATTCTAAAATAAACTGAGGAATCTGCGTTGTCTTCCCACAACCAGTTTCACCTGAGATGATAACAACCTATAAAAAAGTATATTATTTTGATATCCATCAAAATCGTCTAATGGAAACAACAGACTTCGAAACTGTTCATAGTTGCTAAGCCAACAATAACCTATTTTGATTTATGTCAATTACCCCACATAAAACCATAACTTAAGAAACAAAGACAATTATATAAAAATTAATTTAAAGAAAATGCCATAATAGGAAAACTTGAACTTACAATGAAGCTAGAGGCCTAGAGCTCACAACTTAAAAGCAACTTTAGTGATCAAAATATACATAAAAAAGCATCAAACTTTATTTGTGTAATTGAGCAATTATATATGCATGCATGTGTGTATACTGATGCTGAGTTTAGAGATAGAAAGTGTGGAGGATATATGACCAATGGATTAATATCAAATTCGAACCAGAACGTGTTAATTTGATATTTCATTTGAAGCATATGGTACAACACAAGTGACTGAGGCATTCAAATGTTAATATAATTCACCCACCACCCACAATTGATTGGTCATTTGTTCAAATTTTCATTTACATCTTTTCATTTGTCAAGTAACTTCAATCATACCCACCCCCCCCCCCCCCACTTTTTTTCTATTTTTATGTATAGCCTTATCCTATCTTATGTATTCTATTTGTTTATAAAAGTTGTATGACTAAAAAATAAGTATTTTTTAGCTAATCATGCCGTCTAAAAATCAAGCCAATACCTTCAAAATGAAACCAATATTGGATATTATTTTTATTTATATTTATATTAAGCGATATTACAAAATAAAATGATGTGGATAATAATATAAATAAATTGGCTGGGTATTTTTCAAATCATTTAGACCCCTTTCTTTTATTTATATTTATATGTATTAATTTTGTTTACTAAAAAATATAACAAAAGTATGTATAACTTATAAGTTATAACCATTATATCATCAGAAAGATCTTTCAGTACCTTCAAAATGATACTAACATTGAGTCTTATTTGTATTTTATTTTATTTTAATGTTATAACAAAATAACATTAAAAAAAATTAAACAATGAGTACTTTGGATAAAAATAAAATATAAATATATAATTCTATTAATTCATTTGTTTGAAATTTATATGGCAGCCACTAATTAGAAAATATCATATTTGTTTTATCATAAAACAAAATAAACGACACTTCATCCCTGCATATATTTTCTTTTCTTTGCTATAAAAACGATAATAATTTGATGGTAGAAGTTATGATAATTTGACGATAAATAATACAAATCTATTATAATAAAAGAAAACACAAATTGACACGAGGCGCACTCTTGGTGAATTATTTTTTGATTTTCTGTCATTTTAGATTAAATTAAAATAAATCTGAATCTATATATTATATTATTAAGACTAATCTATATATCTAAATAAAAAAATATATTAAAATCAATCTAATTGAAATTAAATTAAAATCTATATTCAATTTTTATCTTATCTATACTTTATATTCTATGTAACTAAAAAAATATTTTTATTTATTAATAAACTTATTAAAATATATTCAAAAATACAAATTATACAAATACTTGAAACGCAAAAGTAATATAATATTAGTAAAAACATATTTCATAACATTCTATTTATTGTAATACAATATTTAAATATTATGTTATATGTAAAATCAGAATCTCAAATCATATCGATTAAATTATATAAAATTTAAAAGAATGTTTATATGTTTTAAGTTTAAGTTTATTATATATTATGTAGATATTTTTTCTTAAAGATATCCACGTTTTACGTGGGTTAATAAACTAGTTTGTAGTATAAATTAACAATAAGTTGATTAAAAAATTACATTGAAAATTAAACAAAACGCCATTTAGGGAGTCATAAGGACTATTGCATAGAGATTTCAAGGAATTTTAGATTATAGTGACATTAATATTGTATGTTCGATACCATAAAGATTGTCTTGGGTAATGCAAGGCCATTACACTAGTTTCACATGTTAAGAGAGGAACGATTAACTAAAACAAAAGTTTCATACAATCAAGTACCTGATTCTGTGAAATGGCATCCAATATTGCATCTCTCTCTTTGTAAGCAGGGAGACTTTTACGAAACTCTAGCATCTTCCAACCTTCTGAAGATTCCTATAACAAAAGAAAGTTTCTCATAATAGCATTTAAAATTTTTCACATATATGTTGCTTTGAATTAAAAAAAAAAAAACAGCTTCATATGACTCATATATTTCTTTCTGTAACAAGGAAGTCTCATCCCAAGCCAGCTTTGTTGAGATGTCAGGCAAATCTGGCCACAAGACAAGGCAAACCACAGTTGGCCAGAGTTGAAACTAGAAAAACTCAAACTTCAGACATGACTCATATTTTTGATATGCAACATGTTAACAGCAAAGTGACCTATATCTTAGAGGTGTAGGACTTGCTCACTCTAAAAGAGTCTTGCTGTTGTCTAGTGCAGGTTTCAGGCTTCAATTCACATGTTGATAAAGTTTGATTGCTACACAATGTTATGAGATTTCAGAACCCCATAATGGATTATGGAAACACCCCCCTAGCTATTAGATGTGAATTAGCCCCAGGAGATTAAACATTTTAGAGCTCCATGTACAATGGTAAAATATTAGAGATTTTAGAACACGTGTGCACCAAGGCACCTCAGTTTTGCAGCACAGGAGAGGGAAATCCTTGTAATCAATCTTTCCATTGCATTTTGCAAAGAGGCTATTCACTATGTAAACCCATGATGCATGCCCTTCAAATCACAGAGTCATGGAAATTCCATGCAGTCAGAAATTAAGAGGCACAAAGAGCTTCCACAGGGAAGTCACTTCGATCCAATCCATTATTGCAATCAAATAAGACAAAAATATCCACTGACCTACACAAATCAATTGCATGAATCTGGTCTTTCCAAGGGAATTTAATCACATAGGATCGGTGAGCTTAAAGCGGAAAAGGAGTGATAAAGTCTCATACTGCCTCTTAAAGATAGATCCATGCCTCACAACTACCTCATAGGTGATTATCAATCCGTCTTTAGATCAGAAATTGCCAGTTGCTATATGAGCAAATAACTTACGCATACACACACATTCACACATATAAATAATAAACGATAATAACTAGATTAACAAAAATTGCCCTTAAAAATTTAACCATGAGCAAAATAATTTTAATCCGCCATTTTGGTTATAAGCTTAAATGAGAGCATCTATAGAGATCTTAGAAAATTGGATTAAAATTGCAATTCGAAGAATGCCCACAACAAGGATTGAATCGTTGAAATAATATTGACTACGTCAAACAACCATGCTAATTTTCTCCTAAACTGCACTATGTCACGTGTATCACTAAGCATATATTGTTTAAACGTCTGTGTAAGTGACATGTCAAAACAAGAGCTTGGCAGACCTTTTTGTAAAATAAGATACCAAGGATGCCATGTCACAGCAAAATTACATATATACGTCCGTATCAATATACACACACACACACACATACACATATGTGTGTATGCTTCCCCATCACATTAAATTTGCAGCATGAAGTGGATTATTTGTGCTTCCCTAGGAAGACTTCATGGCATACATAAAGGTAAAAGCAGAAGCTACTATTGATATCAAATGAAGTATTGAACCTGCCAAGCTTGTTGCTCGGTCTGCAGTTGCATACTCCTCCGCCAAAGGACTTTCTCCATTGCAGCTTTGCTCTGTGTAAGCAGCTCCGGTTGCTCAAAGAGTCCTTCATCAGCACCAATGCTACCATTACTACCTGTCCTTGAAAACGAATTATCTCGAGAACCCTTCATACTCCTACTCTTTTGAGAAAGGTATTCCCTCAGATGAGCATCAATTCTCCTTTGCAACCCCTGAGGCAAGGACACCTGCTAGTTCTGGAGACTTTCAGTATAATACATATACACATGGTAATTCAACATGTAAATAACACACTCAAAAAACATGCATTAGCATAGAATTGCTGAGATAAAGATAATGAAGACTGACACCTGCTAGTTCTGGAGCTTTTTAGTATGATGCTATTAGGTATTTTAAGATGAATGTACAATGGAACAATAAAATAAATAAACATAAAGAACATGCTATAAGCATCAAATTTTTGCAGGAATATTTTACTATCTTAAAGTAGTTTAAGGGGGCGTTTGGTTCACTGGAATCTGGGGGAATTAGGGGGAAAAGGAATCAAATTCCAACCAATTCAAGTGTTTGGTTCACCAACTAAAAGGAATTGGAATCCTTCAAATTTTTAATTTTCCTTTGAATGAGGGAAAATATGATTCCTTCTATAGTGGGAGGGAATTAAAATCCTTTCAAGGAAGGAAAGTGTCTAGTTACAAAAATACCCTAAAATATTATTAACCCTACCCCTCATTCTCTCATCACGTACCACATCTCATTCTTCCTTCCTGCTTCCGTCCTACTTCCTTCTCCGGCGGCAACATCTTCTTCTCCGGCACGACATCTTCCTTCTCCGGCGGCGACATATATCTTCTCCGACGAATACATCTTCTTCTCCGGTGAGTCTTCCTCTCTTTCACTTCTCACGCCATCTCCGACTACTACCTCTATTTCGATTTGTTTTTCCTATTTCGATATGATTTTCCTATCTCAATCTTCTTCTCCAAATGTTATAAGATTTCCCGTAAATGATGTTTCCGTTATAAGATTAATGTTTCAGTTAGTTAGGTGTTTCTGTTATAGATCTCCTCGATTGGCTTTATTTCTCGTAAATAATGATTCTGTTATAAGATTTCTAATGTTTTTGTTATAAGATTAAAAGATGTTCTTGAAAGATCTTTCTATTCTTAAGTTTATGTTAAAATGTTTCTAATGTTTTTGTATTCATTCATTTTAGGTGTTTCTGCAAATGGGTATCAGATTTCTTGTTTTTTTTTTTTACTTTTGTGTTTTTCCTGATCAAAATTTTGCAAATGTGTTAATGTCAAATTCATGTTTTGTTAGTTTTTGCAATTGGGTGTAAGTCATTTTTTTATTTGTTTTTGTTGTTGGTAATTTACTGATCAAATTGCAATTGGGTTGGGTCAATTACTTAATTTTTTGTTTGTTTAATACATCATAAATGGTGATGTTGTAGGTGCCGTTGTTTGATCAAATGGACGAAAGGATGCTGGACGCGATCTGTGAGCGGCTAAAACCGGCATTGTGTACACAAGGGACGTGTTTGGTTCGTGAGGGTGATCCGGTGAACGAAATGCTATTTATAATTCGAGGAAACCTTGATTCGTACACCACAAAACGGTGGCCGAACAGGGTTTATAATTCGAGGGTTGAAAGTGTGTTGTTTTTTGAGATGATGAACTTAACACTTTCAATTTGGATATTGAAGTTTATTTGGTTTATATCATGTTTTACAGTATATTGATTTGTATAATATGCTTGTTTATAAATAGGATTAAAAGAAAAGTTAATGGATATTTATAAAAAAAAATATAATTTAAAATGATAATTTATTCACATATACAATTTTTTTAAAAAGTTTACATGTAAAATTATAAAACAAACAAAAACTAAACAAAAAATCAAAGAAGGGTAATACGGTCATTTGATATTATTTAAATCCAATTCTGTTGACAGATTTATGAACCAAACAGAATAAGGAATTGGATTCCATTTCCTTCTCCTGTCAACCAAACATCCATTGGATTCTAATTCAAATTCCTGACAGATTCCAATTCCTTGACAGATTCCAATTCACTTAGAAACTTTCTGTGAACCAAACGCCCCCTAAGTGTTTAACTAATAAAAAACTAAAACTAAAATTTAACACTGAAATGAATTAAGCAAAGAATAATTTAATGAAATTACCTCCCTCTGTGGGCGTTTATCATCCAGATCGAAACGATAGTTTGGCAATGGAACCTTGCTAACGACAAGTACTTTGGCATATAAATGGCTGCCAAGAATTACAACAAAGAGGTTTTTTTTAATCAACAATATATAGGGCATGTGTATTTACACTTCTTATGCCGATTATAATACCTATGCAAACCCATTCTAGTTGCCAGTGCTGCTATTTGTTCATAATCACGCCGGTCCTTTTTTTCCCTTGAAACCAGCTCTTGTTGATCTTTGCTGCGCAATAGTGTTGTTAGCCTACACTTCCAAGAATCTATATCAGATGTAGGAGTACCCTGGAAATAATAAATGAATATATCAATACAACAGCAAACAAATGCATAGGAATTCGGAAATGTAGGATATGCATACAGCATGCCTATCTATAAACCCATGTGTGGAAACCATAAGCTACAACATAATTAACTAGAAGACTTCAACAAACAAATGCGTCATACAATTATGCAACAATGCTGCAAAAGTTTGGAATCTTTGTCATTTATAAAAGACCCAACATATAGCACAAAAAACATGGCATACAGCATATGGTACAGGAGAACATAATGGAAAAGATGGAGGGCTTGAAGATGAAAAGAATAACAAGACCTGACTTGTTAAGGTTTATAATTGTTACAAAAATATAAACAAACACTTTATAAATATAACAACTAACAAGCATAGACTTAAAAAGTTGATCAATGTTGTACTCAAATCCATTTTTTCCTTAAGGAAGGTGTCCTACCACACATCCTATTACATTAAGATTCAAATTCTAAATGTACTACGCTTTAAGTGATCCAAGCAAAATTTATGTTTCTTGCAGTGTTATTGGTTCAAGGACAAGATTAATGGATCATGGAGAACATAAAAACAACAGTGCACAGCATACTTCTATGAAATCTTAATCCCAATTCCTCCTACAAGCCTATAACAATTTATTGTATCCCATTATGCTGTAATCTATCTATAATTTCTTGAATTCTGTAGAGTTTTATCACTGACTACTTTGCGTCCTAAGGGTTTAACATTGTTCCTTGCTAGAAACACCACATTTGCAAATTCCAATTACATTACAAGAAATTGGTGAAACATTACTCACAGGATGAATAGAGAACTCGAATTCGCGATGGGGGTCTTCTTGCGAGACGTCATTGGTGGGTGATTTCTTATTTTGGTGCTGTTGGTGAGGAGGCAAATAAGGATAAGGATTCGTTAACCTATTATTGGTATTAGTATTAGTATGAGGTGAATTAACAACAGAGTTGCTATTGTCAACAGCAGGGGAAGTAACGGATACATCGGGAGAAGAGGCAGAGGAAGTGATGACAGAGCGAAGGCGGTGGTGCGGAGGCACGTACACTGAGCCGTACGAAGCCTGCCGCGCTATGTCCTTCATCGCCGTAATCGATGGTGAATTCTTGATGATGAGGTTTTATCAAGGGCTTTAGGGCACGAAAAGTGATGTGTGTTGCAGAAAAAGAAGTTACATACACACGACGGCTAATCAGTCACCGCGCCAGGATGGTGGTGATTGGTCGGTAGATCGGCGCCGGTGACGATGCTGGTGGACTGGCGGTGGCAGCGGTGTGATGGATATTGTATACGACTATACGGCTAATTACTTTGAGTTTGTACCAAACCAGATACTTCTTGGTAGTGGTTACCTTACAGTCACAGCAAGGTCGTCAAATACTACTGTACCCATAAAAAAATTTTGCATGTTTTTTTTCAAAGTCTTAATTTTGTTTAGAAAACTGTTATATTTTCTTAAGGCAAGTCAGGTAACAAAGATTATATTAAATAAACTTTATAACCAGATAAAAAAAATAACAAATAATACGACGAGTATGAACGTCTAATCGTCTGTAATCGATCAGCAGCTATCTGATTTTGCATGTTTTATCATCCCATTTGGGTTTTCTATACATTTTGAATATCTCAGATGATATTTATACGTTTGATTTAACTATTATTCAAACCATCATATTTGAATTTCAACAATTAAGGTATCAAGATCTGGTCCTTTATTGTTGAGGTTACGATTCTTCCTCGGTCACCAACAACAATTTACTAAGTTAGCCACCTACAATTATCCGATCATACTTTTTTGTCACCTGCAATTAGTTTGACCATCTCCTCCGTGAACTTGCAATTAATCAGGACATTCCATTGGTCATTAGCAAGCAATTAATCAAACCATACTTTTTAGTCTCCATTAATTTATAATAAAAAATGCTTTATTGATTTGGAACCATGTTGGCCTTTTGGAGTTTGAGATGCATATCATGAAATTCATGTGTTTTCCGGTAAAAGAAGGTTGCAAATTTCGATGAAAGTATGATGGGACCAAAGTCTGCTTTATTGAGACGATAAAGGGGTTCAATTGGAACAATGTTGGCGGGAATTTGAGAAATTAGAACTCAAACATGAACTTGTACAAACAAAAGATTTACAATTGAAGAGAATAATACAAAGATAGGTTTACTCTTTCTTAACATTTGAACTCAAACGGGGATTCATATTTTGTTGGAAAAATCCAAGAATCCGGATTAAACTATCGTGTCGTAAGAAAATAGATTAATCTGGGATGAAGAAATTTTTTTATTATTTTGACTACTTTCTCATATTTTATCACATTCTATTCATTTTTATTCGACCTTCCCGGAGTTCATTCTCCGGGCATCTCAGCTTAACCGGTGGATTCCTTCCATTTGCCAACAATGGAATATTTGCTTCTCATCTTGAATTGAGGTGAGTAGATTTGGCTAGCCTTTCGATCCCCTCGTTCAGAAAGGGGCGCAACTGAAGCTCATCTAACGATGTAATTATGGTTGTTCGCTCCTCTTTCTCTTCCTCTATTTCTGCTTCTGCTAGGATTTTGCAATAGAAACCATAAAGTTCATACACGATAAAAGAATTATGATATGTTTTCTTATTTTTAGATAGGAAATGCAGTTAGTTTTTCGGTTAATGATCTGAACGAGTCACACATACACCCAGGTACATGTTCCTCGACATTGAGGGCATCCCCGAAGCGCTGGGGATTTCGTGACATTTAGGGTAATGAAATATAAAAATTCAATGCAAGAGTTCACATAATGAAACAAAATAAATAAATAAATAAAAGACTAAAAAATGTTGTTGGGGTATAAGCTAAGAGTTGCGGTCTGATAATTGTGATATAATAAGAATTGATTAACTTTGTATGAAATTTAACCAATTAAACTTCACGAAACCGATGATATGTGAACTATAACTTTATGTCAGGCTTATATAAAAGTCATGAGCGAATGACATAAAGAGCCTTGATGGTTACTCAAATAATCATGATACAAGATACTGTTGTGAATGCGAGTGCAATCATTATAAATGAACCCCTTAATTAACAAACTATAGTATCACGAAATCAATCCAGACAGATCATGACATTCAAGGGAAGACGAATATAAGTATATAAAACTGATGTAATTGCAAATGAAATCGATGAATAAGAAAAATAAATGTAAATAATGAAATCACAAAGGGAAGACTAAAAACTCTAATAAGAGAAATATGTATGGATGAGCTATGATAATATACATTAAGGCATACAACTATTTCTTTACGAGAAAGTGATGCTACCTTAGTCACTCTTAAAGAAACCATAAAGCTAAGATGACATAACTAAAACGTTAATGCAAGAGTTAATTTGAAACCTCATGGTTTTGATATTGTTTCACCAATGTTTCTTCCACCTTGCTAATAAATCTCTCACCAATTTGCATGATTTATGTTTATCAATCCTTAAAGAAAGTCTTGGAGTGATGTGATGGTGCTAGATAGGGGTGTTATTCGGGCGGGGTTAAACGGGTTTCGAGTTATTCGGGTATGAGGGTATATGTTAACTACCCGAACCCGAACCAAATAAGAGAACGGGTTAATCAGTTATGAGTTAAATGGGTATCGGGTTATTTGGTTTGGGTTAAATGGGTTAATCAGTTTTGAGTTAAATGAGTATCGGGTTATTTGGTTTGGGTTAAATGGGTTAATCAATTTTAGTATAAAAATAGAATCCTCTATAAAATGGTTTAAATGAGTTAAATGGGTTGGGTAAAATGGGTAGAACGGGTTAAGCGGGTTAAAAAGTTTAAAATTGAGTATATAAATATTTATATTCTATATATGGGGAACCGTGAAAGAGTTGAAAAGATACATGTTTTTGGTTTGTAAAAATAAAAACCTACATCTTTACTAAAGTAGACGCAAGATGCCAAGATGAGATGATGTATTATTATTATTAATTTTTTAATTATTGATATATGGGTTATTTGGGTAACCCAAATTTTTTACTTCCCACCCAATACCCGAACCGTAATCCTTATTCGGTTTCCATTTAACCGATTAACAAACCCGAAAACCAAATAACCCGACCCATTTAACCCGAATAAGGTTCGGTTCGGGTGAGTTATTCGGGTTCGATTATTTTGCACACCTCTAGTGCTAGACCTCTTGAAACTTCATCTTCTACATTTATTCCTTTGTCACTCTTGAGGTAACCATCACATTCTATCCTAGTTTTGTAATTGCATGTATCAAAATAATCATTATAATGATGCTACAATGAGTTTTATTAATCTGAATTAAAGGCATTCATTCAACATCCTCATCATCTTCATCTTCTTCTAAGAAAATCAGAAACTCCATTAATGGAGTTTATGTCAAATTTATGGGCTTGAACATATATAAGTTCAAATACCTCAAATAACCATTAAATTTGAGTTACAACAAGCTTTATAATTTGAGATTTAAACCATGTAGACATGTAGTCGTCTTTTCGTCACCCTTTTTAACATTCAACAAAACTCCATTGACGAAGTTTCTCCAAAATGTTTGGAGATCCTTGAAATGACCACGGCAACAACTATTAATGATAGAATCGATTATAAATTTGAGATTTGCAATGTTATACATGAATTAATCAGAAAATTTGAAACAAGAAATCAAGAAATTGAGTTTTTTTTTTAAATCAAAATATGGTTTGATTTCGTTTTTTGTAAAACTAACGGCTAATGAAATAATAAAAAGAATGAGTTAATGGGGAAGGGACTCGGCCGGTGACTGGCAGCAGCGGCGTCGACAGCAGCCGGCGGCGGCTCGTTTTTCATCTTCTGCATGCGTCGCCCTGAGCTCCTTTCTGTCTGCCCACTATTTGCCTTCGCTTCTGTTCAACCGAGGGGGGGTTGGGTCAAGAATTAGGGAAACGGTTGAGTTGTGTATTTGAGCTTAGGGTAATCCGGTTTGGGCTGAACCCAATTGGGCTTTATTTTTATAATATGTTGTGCTGTTATTTATCTTACTTGGTAGGCTACTAACTAATTTATTTGGGTTAACAATCAATTGTATTTAAAGGGGTTTTGATTAGAGCTGCACAGAGACTGGATCGTAACTAAACCAATACGGTCCGGCTTTTTGTCCCGAAAAAACCGGTTTTTTTAAAATCGGTCCGGATCATAACCGGTTTTCAGCCCAGTTTTTTGTAACCTATATAACCGGTTCCGGTTATTAAAAAAACCAGATTTTTTCGAAAAGCGATTTTTTAATATAATTTCCTTTTTTTTTTTGCTTTTTTGGGCTTTCTTTTTGTTTGAACTTCTTTTCTTTTGAGTTTCTTTTTTCTTTTGGAGTTTTGGGTATAACAAAAGATAAGTTATAACATCTTTTTTTATAATTTATAATTACAATTTACAAATATATAATTATAAAAATAAGTTAAACACATATATTTTACTCCAATCATTTATACTTTTATATTCTATATGATTATAGATACATAAAAATCACTCCAACGGCTGCTCGAAAATCGGTTTTTTTTAAAAAAACCGGTTAATTATCCGGTAAAAAACCGGTGCCCCAAATAACTTAAAAACCGGTTGAAAACCGGATTGGATAAAAACCGGACCGGTTTTTTTTGTAACCGGTTTCGAATCGGTTATATCAAGATATGTGTAAAATCTATAAATTAAGTAAGATGCTTTTCAATATCTTAAGAGATTATATATTTAATCTATAAACTTAAGTTATTATTAATTTAAGTAATAACTAGGTTATTGATTCATGAAACTTAAAATGAAATTATAATTCATTATAAGCCGAAACACTTAAAGAATGTAACGACGAGCGTTATAATCAACTTAATCACTTTAGCTGAAATAGGTTCAAGAACGATATTAATATTGGTTAAATAACCTAAATCCTCATGTTTAACTAATTTGAGTGATTTTACCTCATAATTACATTTTTATCGATTTAGTCCTTAAACTTCGGATTTATCGATTAATCGAGAGGTTAATGATTTTAGATAGACAAGAAAAAGTGACTAATAAGCAACGTGCTTTAATATCAACCCAGTAGTTGGGTGTGGTGGATTGTGGATAGGGCAGTTGACCGTGATTCCTTGATTGTGTACTGAAAATTCAGAATTGCAGGCATTATGAGTAACTTTCCTTACTTCATATTGTGCATACTTGTTCGATTATATGTAGTTATGTGCTCGTCTGCAACCTTTCGTACTTTGCTTCCAAGATTATTATCTTGGAATATATTGTTGATTAAGATGCATGTTAGTATAACATATACACGATTCATAACATGCATATGATATATGTAGGTATAAGGACGGATAAGGAAATTGTGTTTGGCGGTCGGAGTTAACAGCCACTAATAAATCCCGTTTGACCCTGTGACGAATGGGAGCGTGATCAAGTATCAGATTGACCAAGGCAATCGAGTATCGACTCCGTAAATGATCGAGGCGTGAACAAGTCTCGATTCCGTATGGTACGGAGCGTGATCAAGCTTGACTCCATGGATTAATAGAACTTGTTTTGAACTCATATTGTACATTCATGTTATAAATAATTAATGGGGGTAAAGTCATACAATAGCAACCTACTTTTAAAAATGTATCGATATGGTACGTCTACTTTTTTAATTGTCTATATGGTACGTGTACTTTAATTTTCTGCATCGATATGATCTTTCTACATAATAGAGCCCGATTTTTAGATACGAAACATGGTTCTAATTGTATGAAAAACAGGGGTCTATTACAAATATGATCATATTGGTATGAATAATTGAAGTACATGTACCATATCGAAATTTAAAAAAGTAGACGTACCATATTGATAAATTTTCAAAAGTAGGTTACTATTGTATGGCTTTACCCCATAATTAATTGATGATTTCCATGCCATTGTTTATTATGTGCCTTCATGATCATTTATGTTGTATTATGATTACTCGCTAGGCTATGGATTACCTAGTGTGAGAACTTATTTTTACAGGACATTGGTTGGTAGATTATATGGTTCAGTTTAGTGTGGGTCCATCATAGACGCTGTTGTTGCCGAGATGAGATGGAATAGGTCTGTTGGGAACCTGTGACAACTAGGATAAAGATCCTATGGAAAGCAATGGATAGGCTAGCGGGGTGCAGTTTCTATAATAGTTTATTATACATGGTGTAAGCTTCGATAATGGAACTAGCAAGGTCGGAGGATATTCATATGCTATGAGATTATAACCCTTTGGAAATTTTTAATTATCCAACAATTTTAGTGAATGTGTATTGGGTATTGGGATTTTACTCCGATAATTGTAGTTTAAATATGTATATAGAAATATGGGTGTTTAAACTTTGTTTCTTCGCATTCTTCACTCTGTTGATGCATATTAAATTGATATTTACTTTATTGGTTATTTGTCGATGCAGTAAGCATGCGGTGTTATAGTAACCTAGCAAAATCATAACGGCTAGCCTGTGGTAACCATTATTCATATTATCACATGTAAAACAATAAGTCTGTGGTTTCGTGGTAATTGTATAGTGCACTTTTAATTTCATATCAATAAGGTTGTGGTTATGTGGTAATCGATCAGCGTATTGTAAAATCATTGTTCGGTAAGCCTATGGCATTGTGGTTACCGTAATATGGTAGTTAATATGACTTCATTTGCCTCATTACCTTGATTCATTTCATAACATGACATTGCATAACATCATTTATGTATTGCATTAGAAACCCACTAAATAATTATGTTGTTTACCCTTTAGTTAATTTAACATTTTCAAGCACAGAGACGGGTAAAGGTCCGACCGGATATACACGGTAGATATTTTGTGGAGCGAGTTTAGGAACTCATCTAGCTTTGGTACAACATTTTGAAGATATTTTATGGTCACGGGGCTAAAAGACTTCATATTAATTACACCTGAATGGACTTAGATCGAAACTGTTAAAGTGTAAATGATAATGTACAAACATCAAGACCCCTACTGCTATATTGTTCAGTGATTTGTGACACTTTGTTGTGTATGTATACAAAGTGTTCAATATCACGTTGATTATTATTCAAGTATTAAAAGTTTTAATTTAACTATATTTCTGCAAGTATATTATAATAATTATTGTTTAATTACCTTAAAATACTCGTATTAGTTGTATGTGTGTGTAACATCATTGGGTTTTTTAGACCGGTCCAACCAGTTGAACCATTTCGGATTTATAATAACTATATGGCCGGTTTTACGTCCAATCCAATTTTTTAAACCATGAGAGCAACTGACTTTCCATTTAAATTTGTGGAAATATAGATTAAGCTTTTGTTGATCGACCTGGATGTCAACGTCGATTTCAATAAATACACACACAATGTTGAGATACTCTTTGCGACTATCCATATAAAAAACTAAAAGCTTAATGACCATATCTTAGCTACCGATTGTTTCAATCCTTATAGATTTTTCTACTTTAAAAGTGGTTTCATGATCTATGTTTTTTTATAATAATTTCATTAAAAGTCAGCTCAACATACAAATAGGAGAGTAAGTCAAACTATTCATGAATTTATACTATTAAAAAAGGGAGGTGATTTGTACACTATACATTTTTGTCTTACACAACAATTTTATTTAAAATGACAAATTCACCATTACTTTTAAAAGTACAAAACAAATGTTATTAATATTTAGTCATTTAAATTAAAATTGTTATGTATGACAAAAATGTGTTGTGTACAAATCATTTCCCTTAAAAAAGGGAAATTTACATAAAAAGAACCCTAAACTTGTCAAAAAAAAAAATATTATTAAACCCCCAATCATTTTATTTGCCTGAAAACCTTAACCAACTAAATGTTGTCAAAATTGAGGTTTTGTCAAAAATAATCGGTCACAAACGGTTATTTGCCAATGTGGCATTTAGGTGACATTAGTGGTGTGTGCATGGTTGTTGAGTTGACACACATTAAAATTATTTTAAAATTTTTAAAAACAAATAAAGAAAAAAATTCAACATGAATCTGGATAATTTTGGCAACTTATCTTTATGAACAGAGCTTTTCGTCTTTCGGACTAATCTCTGACGAAGGCTCCGGCTTCAGCCACTCTTCTTCTCTCTAACAAAGTCTAGTATCCAATGATTATGTTTAATCGCGGACGAAGGCTCCACCAAGCACTTTCTTCATCTTTTAGCATTTTTTTCACAGATTTTGGTAGGTTTTAGTTCATATGACTTGTAATATCGTTCCAGATATGAGGTTTGCGTTTGTATATGCATTTCCTTTAAGATTTCATGATTTCTTCGATGTTAGGGTTTCATTCAGTAGTTTCTTTGATGCTAGGGTTTCTAAATAGGAGAACGATAGCGGGTTTTGATTTTATGTGTGTGTGATTTGGATTTGCTTTTGGTTTCATTGTAGGCTAAAAAAGCTCTTGATCTATTTCTGATTTCTTATCTGGTTTTAAAAGGAGTGAAACCAAAGGCTAAAATAGCTCTCAAGAAAGGTGTTCATTGGGTTCCAGATTTGGTCACGGTTTTTGGTTTGTTCGTTGGGATATGTTTTGATTTAAGATTCAGATCCAGGTTTGTTCTCGTGTTCTTGTTTTGGTTTTGAGTTTTTAGGAGGTTTTCTTGTCCTTCATATTCATCGATAACTACATCTGATTTTTGAGTTTTTTTTAAAGGTTTTTGTTTATTTAGGTTTTATGTTTATCAAATTAAGGATTTTTAAGTTTGTGTTTCATTGTTTGTGTTCATCAATTCAGGTTAGTGTTTGTGCTTTAGCTTTGATTCACGAAGAAGGACGTCAGATGGTGGTGGTTTGCCGGAGAAGAGGAAATGATCGAACAAGAGTTGGACGTAGAAGTAAGATTCACCATATACGAGGTTATGATAATAATGATAATGTTAAAAAGAAAAGTTTCCACATTATCAGGTTGTAACCGACTTAGCCGGTTGTAAGTCATATTAATGACAAAAACCACACTTTTGTTGAGTTTAGTCGTTTGGGTTTTTTTAGACAAAAAAATGATTAAATAGTTTAATAACAAAACTGACAAATTTAGGGTTTTTTTCCGTAAATTTCCATTATAAAAACTCACATTAAACAAGATTCCGCTCAACTTGAAGCTCGTTAACTAACGAGCTCAAGCTACAAACAATGAATTTGTTTAATTTACAAGATTAAACAAAGATCATATAATCTATATCTATTCTAATAATAAAATAAATAAATGACACATGTCATATAATTAGGATGTTACTTAACAAACCTTTTATTGATATGGTAAAAATATATTTAATAATATTTTATTTATTATACTAAAATATATAAATAATACATTATATATAAACTAAAATCTCAATTCACATCAATTAAGTTATATAAATCTGAAAATGAAAAGTTTAAAAAAATCATAAAAAAGTAGTTACTATTCATATCTATTTATAAAGCATAAAAACAATAATTATGAATAATTAATATTTGTATGTTTTAATTTTTACTCCATACTATATTTTACATAAATAATTTTACTTAGATATATCCATACAAGACACGAGTCTATAAACTAGTTATATTAAAATAATGAATCAATGTATGACGTACAATAAAATCAAATATCATATAATATATATTTCAGTTAGAAAGTAAACATACTTAAAAAATAGAGAATAGTGTGTATTCAATCAAAGACCATGAAGTATTCAAAGTTCCATTAAAGCCGCATAAATATCAAATATATATTATTATAACCTATCCAAGCATTAACTTGACTTCGCTTACAAAAAACTAGTATATTATACGGATAATTTTAATAAATATTTATATTTTTAAAATGGTAAACCTAAAATTAAAAGAAATTAACATTAAGATAAAATTTATAATTGATATACCTTGATTGTTTATAAACTTTATATTCATATTTTATTTGAATTGTTTTAGATTGGAAATTTAATTTATTTTTAGTAAGAAAATTATTTTCAAAATAATAAATTGACAAATGGTAAAAAGAGGTTCTAAATATGGTAATTAATTAATTAATTATTTTTTTATATTTATAGAAAGATAAATTATTATAACAATGATAAATAATCAGTAACTCATAACTACAAATATGAATATAAATTTAAATTTATACATTCATCCATTCAAAATTTAAAACAATATCGAGTTTGAAAAAAAAATCATATTTTATTTTTAATACTAAATTTGTTGTATTATATTTATTTATAGTAATAAATAAAATAATTTTTTTAATTAAAATACATGTGTTATTAATATATGATGACAAATAACATCATAGAAAAAGACAAGTGACATCTATTTACTTATTTATTTGAATTTTTTAAATAGATCATAGACTATTAGATATAAATAAAAAAAATATATAGCATATGTATTCAAGATAAATCAAAAATTGAAAAATATATCTTTATACACAACATTTGTTGTTTTGTTGCTAACTACCTCCTTATCTAAAATTAAAACTTTTAAACATTATCTACTTTTAACTCTAAGTAGAATAACATACAATCGACCATGAGTAAAAACAGACCCTTCTAATAACAAACAACATTGGGTAGTTATTGTTCAAAGCTTTTATTGCAAGTAAATAAAATTGAAAGCTAGACTTGAATGTGTATATTGTTTATAAATTGGAACCCGAAAGAAACCGAGCATTTTATTTTAAGTAAATAAAAAAATATAAAATTAAAAAAACTTTAAAAAAAGGATTTGAATGTTAAGTTATGTGTGTTAATACATGAATGTGCCAGAAGACATTTTAATAAAGCGTCATGTGACATCTATTTAGTCATTTATTAAAATAGATTGATGTGTTACATCAGTATTATATTTAATAAATAATAATCTTTTATAATATATCAATTTAAAATATTATTATAAAAAATAATAAAAGAGTAGTGAAATTAAACTGAAATAATGAAAATGATTTTGTTGTATTCTAAGTGTTATAAATAAATAGTTAAAATAACAGTGTTTAACGATAACTGTTAAAGTATATACTAATTAAATAATTATATAAATTAAGTTACGCATAAATTGATTTTGGTAAAATTAACCAATCTATCTATATATTATAATAAATGAGAACATGTATTGCCACGTGTCATCTTTTTACTCTCCTACTTTTTCATTTTCCCACTCTTTTTCCAAAAATAAAAATTACATTAATTTTAGTAACATGGATATCATTTAATTCATATAATTTGAACTTTTGAAACTTATTATTTTTGTTTCCTAAACTAATTGAAACTATAATTAATACTTAAATAAAATTTTTCAAATTAACAAGCTAAAATAAAATTCTTTTAAAATCTATAAGATAATAAACTCAAGTTTAAATATTTCAAAGAATAAATAATTTTAAAACACTTAGTAAAATAAAAAAATTAAATTCAAAATAAAATTTTTTAAAAGATCAATAAAATAATAAATTTCGAATTTAAATGTCTGAAAGAATAAATAATTTTATGAAATAATAATTAAATATCTTATTATACAATAAATTTGAAAAATATTTTGTTATCAAATCTTTATATGTTAAGTATGAAATTTTGACACATTTAAACAAATAATCATTCAATTTTCAAATGTATTTTCTTTAATAAAAATTTGTACTAATATTTTCTAAAAATTCAAAACTAAATGTTGCAAAATTTATCTTTTAAAATAAATTAATTACAAACAATCTTAATTAACGATTTATATTTTCAGTTGACGCTGAAATTGTTATATCAAGTTTTAATCACTTTGACAATAAAAATTTATTATTACTTATAACATCTTGGATAAGAAAACTTATATATGATCTTATTTAAGGTCTCTAATAAAGCTATACAATTTAAATTAATATACTTCATAAAAATAAAAAAATATAAATAATTATTTTGTTGATTTCTATGAGACTGATGACGGCACAACAACAAATAAAACAAAGGGTGGCTTTTAGGGTGTGCGAAAGGCTCGACCGCACAGGGCCCCCAATTTCGTAGGGCCTCACGATTATAATAAAGACTTAAATTTAGACCAATAAAAATTTTCTGTATTTGACATGTATACGTTGTGCATCGGTGCGTTAAAATGGAATTCATGTTAAATTCAATTTGATTCGTATTATTTATTTTAATTTCTCACTAATCAGTTTTTTTTGTTATTCACGAACTCGACTTTACCAATTAAAATTGAGTCTCAAAATGACCAAATTACTATTTAAAATACTTAAGGGACTATGTTGTAATCATAAGCACAGGGCCTCTAAAATCCATGAGACGGCCCTGAAATAAAACATAATGAATAATCAAAAATTTGAATTAATAATAAGAAGATAATAATTGAATTAACTCACATATGTAAGAACCATAAAATACTATATTTAAATCATAATTCAAAAATTTTGAATTACATCTTCACTGTCTTTTTTTGAAGTAAACATTGACTTAAAGCCATCATTTTTATTACTGACTCAATAATTTTGTCTGCGTTATCTTTTTATTGGTTTTATTGTATTTAATTTAAAAATATATAAAGGGTGTTACAGGATTACACCTTTTTATAAATTTTAAATGTATAACTAATTTTTCATATCAATCCATGTAATACACGAGTATTAACCTAGTTATGTGTTAAATTAAGTTACGTGTAGATTGAGTTGCGACTTTCTTTGCTTTCACTTGATAAATCATAAGTTACATTTGCAAGTCTGACTTACCAAATTAGGAATCACGTGGATGACGAAATCATTGCATTCACTTGCAATATAGACAAGCGGTTATTAAATTATATGTGAACATATCCATATATTAATTAAAAACTACATTTAAATGCCACCTATAACAATAATTACATTGTATCACAAAAGATAATATAACATGGCCTAGCGCCTAGCGGTACCAAGGTGTTATGTAAGTGAGAGATCACGGGTTCGACTCCCGTTAGAGACAAGTTAAAATTTAGGTGGAGAATAGCAAGTCTTGGGGTAAAAAAGAAGTAGTTTAGAAGTAGGAATAGGATAGTTTGCCGTTCAAAATAAAATTTATTTTAACATAAATAAAGTTATATATAATTTATTATTATTAAAATCTATAAATATAATTAATAATTAATCATATCCATCATTTATCATTGATACTATTTATCATCATTATCTTTTTGACATATGTTAATTTCTCAGCTAATCTAATTTAAATTCTAATATATATACATTTATATATATATATGTGTGTGTGTGTGTGTGTAATAAATTCATTAAATTATATTAAAAGTAAATGCTTATTATATAAAAAATATTAAATATTTTGAAAAATAAAATAATACAATATTAGTAAAAGCATATTTTTTAACTTTTTATTTTAATAAAATACATAAATATTATAATTTATATGAAATTACAATTCCAAATTATATAAATTTTTAAGTAAAGTATAAAAAAGATAAATATAAAATAGAATTAATTTATAAATAAGGTTTAAAAATCTAAAGTATATGATTTTTATTAAAAATATCCACACCGTTACTATTCACATTCATCTATAAAACTAGAAAAATAACT
The DNA here is from genome assembly GCA_020465985.1 of Centrapalus pauciflorus. NCBI lineage: Eukaryota > Viridiplantae > Streptophyta > Magnoliopsida > Asterales > Asteraceae > Centrapalus > Centrapalus pauciflorus. The sequence continues at coordinate 321,551 of JAANYP010003593.1, read as the reverse complement.
TCATATTTATTCATAAAAACTAAAAAAATAATAGTTTTGATAAATAATAATAGTTTTCTAATTTGTTTTAAATAATTAATATTTTTATACATTTAATATTTATTTTATATACATTTATGTAAATAAATTTGTATCCACGTAACACGTGGGTAAACTTGTATATAAAATAAAGAAGAACATCTAAATGTCACGTGTTGCAACCAAGGTTGTCAAGATCGAGATCTTAACTAGGATTGTTTTTGTCATTGCAAGATCGGGATCGTAGGATTGGATCGGGATCGTAAGATCCTACCGAAATTAAATATTATATATTACAGTATTGTATCATAAACAAAAGAGAGTCATTTGCATCCAAAAAATCATGTTCATAAAGAAAGTAATTTTCATTCAAAAGAAAGCTAGTCATTTCATAGAGGATTCAAACTTTAAAGACAATACTAAAGAAAGTCATTTTCGTGCATCAATTCACAAGTGATAAAAAGTTTGATATACTTGTCGTACGATCTTACTAACGATCCTACAATCTTACTTATGAAAACAAACCGTATGTAGGATCGGATCGTCGTACGATCTCACGATCTTACTAACGATCCTACCCAAAATCGATCCTACTAGCAATCCTGATCGAAATCCACTTGTATGATCGTAGGATCCTACGATTTAATCGTGATTTCGATAACCATGGTTGCAACCATGTTGCACCAGAAAAGATAATACAATTATTTTAACATAAATAAAAATAAATAAAATTCATTCATTTTAAAACCTATAAATATAATAAATAATTAACAATGGTTTATCATTTGTCATTGATGTCATTTATCATCATTATCTTTTTGACATTTATTAATTTCTTAGCTAATAGTGATTTTTAATATAGTAAAAATTATCATCCATGATCATACAATTATTTTAACATAAATAAAAATAAATAAAATTCATTCATTTTAAAACCTATAAATATAATAAATAATTAACAATGGTTTATCATTTGTCATTGATGTCATTTATCATCATTAACTTTTTGACATTTGTTAATTTCTTAGCTAATAGTGATTTTTTATATAGTAAAATTATCATCCATGATCATCATATAAATTATAGTTCTACATCATAAAAATATTATTAGGTATAAATAATTATCCATTTATAAATCAATGACTCAAAGTAGGGGTGTTCAAACAAAATCGAAAAACGAGAAACCGAGTCAAACTGTTAAATTTGAAATCGACATATCACAGCCTTCACAGGACGGTTTATGTTTTCATTTTAAAAAACTGTGGTAACCGAACCGATTATATATATATATATATATATATATATATATATATATATATATATATATAGGGAGGTTCAATTGAGAACTTTTATGCACCGAGGTACAAAAGAACCCATATCATCCATTAGATCAAAAAATTGTATGGATTAGATTAATGGCAAAAGGGTAAATAGTTGGACAATTTGATGCATCTTGTGCATTATAGAACCAAACAAGGAAGGGCATTTTGGGGAATGTGCATACCTTATTAAATTTAATATTTCAACAAATAATCAAATAATAAATGCTAAATAAATTCAATTGATACATTTCCAAATTTAACAAAAATTACACAAATTCAAAAAAAGATGATGGAGATCGATGCATTTCATCGTAATCGTGTTTATTTAGGCATCGTGTTCAAAAAAGATGCATTTAACAAAAAAAAATACACAAATTCATTTATGCATCGTGTTCAACTTGTTCATCATTCATCTATGCATCGTGTTCGTCGTTCATATTCTTCATTCATCTATGCATCGTGTTCAACTTGTTCATCATTCATCTATGCATCGTCATTGTTCATCATCCATTTATGCATCATCATTTTTCGTTGTTCATCGTTCATCATCCATCTATGCATCGTTATTGTTCATCATCCATCTATGCATCATCATTATTAATCGTTCATCATCCATCTATGCATTGTGTTCTTCATAATCATCATCGGTTGCATCTCTTATTCATGTTCATCATCATCGTTGTTCATCGTTAATCTTCGTCTTCAAATCATCATCACTATGAAAATCATGAAGAACACGATTAAAGAGAAAAAGAGAGAGATAGAGATAGAGAGAAATGAGAAGGAAAATTAGGAATGTAGTTAATATGAGATTTTAATTCAAAATGTAACTCCTAATTATCTTTTAATGACTTTTAGATATAAATTAATTATCATATCTTTAGTTTTCCCTAAATACCCTTAGTGCACCCTTGTTTGATTATTTGGTGCACAAAAGTTCCTAGAGGTGCCTCGGTGCATAAAAGTTCTCAATTGAACCTCAATCTATATATATATATATATATATATATATATATATATATATATATATATATATATATATATATATATATATATATATATATATATATATATATATATATATATATATAGGGGGGTTCAATGAAAACCACAATGCACCTGAAAACTTGTGAAAACCGCACTGCACCACCACAAATGCATCAAATTCCCCGCATGATGCATCAAAATCTCGCGTGATGCATCAAATTTCCCGCGTGATGCATCACCTTATTTACGATCATGCCACCGCATTTTTCATGAAATGCACTAAATCGGACGGTTCAGATAGGTTTCCATAGTTTTCAGGTGCATAGTGGTTTTCCATTGAACCCACCCCTATATATATATATATATATATATATATATATATATATATATATATATATATATATATATATATATATATATATATATATATATATAAAAGACAATAGCTAATATATATAATTTTATTGAGCCGGTCTAAACCATTAAATACTGAGTTTTCAAATGAATTTTATATTTTAATTGTATTGTTAGATACGTTTACTTTAGCTTATTCACTTTTACAAAAGATATATTTAAAGGGATCATTTTAAAAGTTCATTTGTTCATTAAACTTTTTTAATCTATTTAAACCTTCATTATTATTTATTAAAGAAATATTTTTTGTTTGATGCATGAAAGCTAAAATTTTATTTGTGCATATGTACACTTTCATGTTTATGTATTGCATAAATATAAAATTTATGTACATATAATATTTCATGAATAACAATAAAGACTTAAATTGATAAAGAACAAAATATTTAAAATGAAATAGTAAATTTGGTTTTCAATTTCTGCTATAATCACACGCATACTATGTTAGTATGCGTATGTGTGTGGTGTGTGTATACATATGTATAAAAAAGTCATAAAATGTAACATACTGATACTATATATAATAATAAATACAAATATATTATTCCCTTATATGTTTTATTAGATTATGTGCACATGTATTGCATGGGTATAATATAAAAAGAATATTTAAGAGTTTTATATTATATAAAATAATTATAAAAATTTAAGTATTTTAGATTTCAGTAAATTATTTATTATATTAATTAGACTAGTTTATGAACACATGTATTACGTTATATAGTTTTTAATAAATAACTTGTTACATAAAATGTATGTAAACTTAAAATTAAATCATATAACTATTAATATTTACGAAACATTACAAGTAAGTACAGTTTTGTATCATAGATATTATTTATATATTTTTTTAAGATATACTAGAATAATATTTGAACTTTATAGATAGATTAAATCATATAACTATTATTTCTTATGAAACATTACAAGTAAGTACTGTTATGTAAACTTAAAATTAAATCATATAACTATTAATTCTTACGAAATATTACAAGTAATTATAGTTATGTAAACTTAAAATTAAATCATAAATCAAGTGCATCTGAAGGTATCAACCTTAAAAAAATTCAAATTTTTTTCGTAATCGTGTTTAAATTAACGTTATACGAATGATATATGAATTTCACATACACTCATACTTCACGTGTCCTTAGAAATTACGTAAATGTTCATTAACATTTATGTGAATGGTCATCTAAGTGAATAATCATTCACATGACTTTTTTTACCAATTACAAAATTTATGATGTTGCTCCTTTTGATAAAAAATTTTATAATGTTATTTTATACATGTTTATGTAAAAAAAAGATATGTGAATGGTTGTTCACAATAGGATAAACTGAGTACGCTGATGAATCTGATTATATGTGTGTGTGACAAAATAATAAATTGTAATTTTCTTTTATTATTTATAAAATAATTAAATAATATATTGTGTTTTTTCTTTTTAATAACAATAAATTGTATTTATTTTTTTTATAATAATAAGTTTTATTTATCTTTTTCAATTAATTGATATAAATTTAGAGTTTAGTTTATATATAATAATACTTGTATATTTTATTACAAATTTATAATTATAGATTAAAAAATAATAGGATGTGTATTTATCTTTTTAAAAATAATAAATTGTATTTATCTTTTATTATTATTATTTAAAAAAAATAGAATGTATTTATCTTTTGAGAAATAATAAATTGTATTTATATATTTTTTTATAATAATAGGTTGTATATATTGAGATTTCTGTTCATATATAATATAATGCTTATGTATTTTATTACAAATTAAAATTTGTAGATTAAAAAAATAGTAGAATGTCTATTTATTCTTTAATAAATAATAAAGTGTATTTGTTTGTTTAAAATAATAAATTGTATTTTTCTCTTTTTTATAATAAGAAGTTATATTTATATTTTCTATTGTAACGTGGATTTGACACGTGATATTTGGCATTCTACTTTAATATATAGAGATTGGATTGTATTTGAATTCAAAATAAATTTTGGGGGGTCAAAATTTTTAAATATGATATTATTATCTCAATATCTAGATTGTTTTTGATAATTCATCTTAGATAATTAGGTTGTGATCAAATAAAATTAATTTAAATGATGATATCTTGTGCACAACATTTTTTTCCATACACAACAATTCCATATAAATATACCATTTTACCCTTAATATCACTTTTATCAATTTCACATTTTACTTCCTTATAGTAAGGGTAAACCGTCTATTTATATGAAATTATTGTGTATGAAAAAAATTTGTTGTGTACAAATCATCTCCCTATCTTATATAGCAAATACTTAAAGTCTTGAATCATAATTTCTTTGTTTTGAATAGATACTTTATTAAAAGGATATAAGTCGTTGGAATAAATTATTATATAATTATTAAAAAGTTGAATTTGAAGTGATTTACTTATTTAGGATGAAAACAGAAGTCACCGCATAGAAAATGTGACTTAAATTTCAATGGGAAAAATGGTCAATTGAATTTGATGCATAGCCTTTATTACACACTACTACACTGGTACGTGGATAGGCTTCCTGAAGAAGATGTATAAATTGGCATTCGTTTTTTCTTTTTCAAAGGTCATCCATCCTCCTCCACAATCACTCTCGCTCCGCTCACAAGGTGTTTGTCAAAATTCCTCAAAGAAATTAAAACACAATTTCAAAACATGGGCGTCTCATTCACCATTTCAAAGAAGGGAAAGATTTACAGGCCACAACCAAAACTAGCAGAAGAAGAAGTTGACACCAAAGAACACCATCAGGATTTTCTTGGGGATGGTGCACCTTCTTGGGTCCAGACCCAAAACCTGAACCTCAACATGAACCTGCAGAAGGTATATTTTCTGCACCACCAAAATTTTAAGAAACAAGAATGCTTATCGGATGGCCGGGGTGATTTGTAAGTACTCGGTGTATAAGAGTTTATCATACATAATAATTTTACATAAAATGATTAATCTAACAAAATTTTATCATACAAAACAATTTTATATAAATGGCCAATCTATCGTTACTAAGATTTTTATCATATATATATTTTATCTCTTTCATTAAAGATAGATTAGTCATAATTATGTATGATAAATTCTTTTTGCATACAAATCATCCCTCTCATTGACCGGATGGATTCATATAAGAAAATAAAATAATTAAAAAGATGTTTTTAATTTGTGTTTCGCATTAATCATCTCTTTAATTGTTAATTGTTATTTTGTTTTTATCAGTCATGCCGGCCATTAATTGGTCTCATTGATCTGATCTCTTTAATCTGCATGTTAATACTTAATAATGCATCCTATAATCTTTGTTCTATATATAAAGTTTTCTTTAAAATAAAAAATCAACTAATTTCCTTCTCTATCTATAATTTTTGTTTAAAATCATATATTTTCGATCAGGATGATTTTAAGCATGCTAATTATAGAGTTAGCATTAAAATGGCTAGTAACTGTGTATTTAACTCCATCTAAACAATAAATTCATCTTTTCACATTTGTGGTGAACAAATCAATTTGAAATTATTTAAATGGTATTTAATTTGATTTTAGTAGTAGCTAGTCATGTAATGGATTAATTCGACTATACACAAAGCAATACTGGATATAAAAATGGTAGTTCTTAGAGTACATGTATTAATTTGGTAGAAAGAAATGAAAATGCAGAGATTTACCTTATTTATCTAATTAATAAGAATGTGAATAAGTAAAAAATTGGATCTCATTTTTCATCCTAGTTTATAGTGTTTATTCGATTCTCTATGAAAATTTGAAGATGCGAATGTATAGTGTAAATTAGAAATGAAAAAGAGCATGAGATCCAATATAAATTTTTTTGTTGGTGTATTCTTATTCTTATGGTTAGTAAAATAATTTTCATTTTGATTCTTCCATTTCATTGTACCAAAGTTTTTTTGACACTTAAAATTATAGATATTCAAATTGTTACAAGTGTTAATAACTTGATAAATTTTGCACCAGGTGTGAAAAAATATGAATATTATATGTTTGTTGTGGCGGTATAACGATTTTCAAACAGTTGTCAGTCATTATTACATTTTGTAACGGAAATGTAAGATTTCACATTTATTATTTAATAAAAAGAACAGAAAAACGCACTTTTTATAAAAGGTTGGGATGGTTGTTAACGTCACGACAAGACACGACACTTAATGTGTTTATATCTTTCCTCGGGGACTTTATAGTCGTCAACATTAAGACCCGTGTTCATTTGTTTTTACGGTTGCGAAAAAGACAAAAAAAAAAAGAGCATGTTTAGTAATTGTGATAGAACTATAGAAGATCTATTTAGACTAATAAAATATAAATTTTCTAATAATAAATCCTTTTGGTTCGAGAAATCGATGCATTATTAAGTTCAATCCGTGAAACCGGTGACTTTGGAGAAATAATCAAACATAAATCGATAGCTCTGATACCATGATAAAATAGATATGACCAAATGATTAGGGTTTTATTATAATGCAAACTTAAGAAAAGATACAATGAGATGATCAATACTAACAATAGTAGAGCCTTATATATAGAACACAAAAACCTTAACAGGACAAAACCCTAAAAAGCCAATGCGCCTGACATTATACTAATACAAGGAACACTGTATTTAGATGGTACTTGACTAGTTAAATGCATTATAAAATTCATGAGACTTCTTTTGCAGGGGGGTGATCCTACCATTGTTGAAGGTAGCAGTATGCATCATTCATCTGCATTGGCCAAATCATTTGATTTGTTCAAATCAACAGTTGAACAGTTGGAAGGTAATGTAAATAAAAACTTATGTTCTTAAGAATGTTCTAAGAAGCTTTCTTGTGTCAAACATATGTCTTCTTTTACCTTGCAGCTCTTGGACCTTCCGTCTACCTGAATTTGTTCCTAGATGGCTTCACAATTGGAAGCACTTCAGAGGTTAGCAAGTTATCAAAATACAGCCTCTTATACAGGGACTATTGTATTATTATTCGTTTAGGGGGAGTCTAAATGGACCCCCAATGATCTCAATGGACCCCCTATTTCCTTTTTTAAGCATAATCATTACACAGTGATTCTATGTTTTTTTTAATGATGCATTACTTTTTTAATGGACCCCCAATGATCTCAATGATCTCAATATATGATTCTTCTTTTACTTGTGTAAATTTGCAGTTCTTTCAATATGCTACTGCAGGGAGTTTATATGGATACAACATCCATACAATCTGGATTTTGAGCGTAAGCACTCATTCATTTGTCGTCAAAGCTTCAAAACTTTCATCTTTTCATATCGATATTAATTTTTTCCATGCATCTGGTTCTAATTTGTGTAATTTTGTAACAGTGTGTTGAGAGTGGACACTTACCTGTTGGTGTTTTTGATGACATGGCATGCAAGTATGTGAATGGTACTGTTCTTTGTGAGGTGAGCTGTTTTTCTATACACCCAGGTCTAAGTTAAGCCCAATACTATCGTTGGATCGATAATCACACACACACATAGAGTAATAATTGCAAGAAATTAAGTTAACAATAAACGAAGAGAGTAGTATTTGAGTGACTTAGGAACCTAAATCCATACTTGTTCTAGGATTCTTAATTTCTTATGATGTATTCATGATTTGAATAGTCCACTTTGATTGAAGATTGCCCCTATATTATTCGTAGAAAACCAAACTTACAGGTAAACTAATATTAAGCCAATTGCTTTTTAGGATCATAGCTGTTTTCTTTGCATAAAACTAGTTGGATCTGCACATTCATATAATTGTTATACATTTATACCCCATTTTTAGTGCACTCTTTTTTTTTAAATTAAATGTGCCTTTGTATTTGTTCTCCTTATAAATGGCTTGATTTTGTGTTAGGTTCGAGACTATCGTGTTCCTGTAGGATTCCCCACCATTAAGAGGGTGCCCTTAAAAATGGGATTACAAAATATCGTCAAAGACATTTCTAAAATGTCTGATGAATTTACCCATGAGGATATGTTGGTAAGTGGATATATTATTCGTTCTATCATACTATGTTAGTGTTTTGTGAGTTGTGACGATATATATAACAACTCTACTTTTTGATATTAATTTCAGAAATTTCAGTCGAAAGTCCTTAGATCATTGCATCCTTTCCTTCACTTGGATCCAACCACAACGGCGGATAATATCAAGGAAACAATTCCTATGGCGAAGGTAGTAATAAATCAAGAACCGTGAAAAGATATTGCGACCATCTACTTGCATTCCTAGCTAATTTCTACTTGTCTACTATCTATATATGCAAAATTTTGTAACTACATATATTTGAAATATTGCAGATTGATTTGGGAATTGAGTGGGGAAGGAAAAGTAGGAAATCAAACGAGAATCTTGTAGGCAATGAAACTAGCGAAATGGAAGTCCTTGAGCATGAAAGCACTGAGTTGGTGGACGAGGATCCGGTGGAGGACTATGGAGAGCAGCAGGATGTAGATGATGAAGCCGGAGACAAAGTGGTGGCCTAACAACAGTTCTTGAGTGCATATCTAACATTCAGGTAGATGCCGAGATGAAAGAAAACGTATAGTTAATACCCTTCCTTAGTTCCCTACATATATCGTGTGTGTGTTTGTGTGTGTATATAACCAAATATGAAAGTAGATCAGTGACTTAAAAATGCTTAAACTAGCTAATATCCTATAAACTATAAAGTATAAACAATAAAGTTTGGCAAGTTTATGATTGTGTTTGCTTTTTTAAAACAAGTGCACAATCAACAGAAGACTGTTTGTTTATTGAAAAAAACTACTAAAAGAGATATAAAGTATAAAAATCTTTTTTCTTCACTTCTTTAAGAAGAAGCAGGCAAGACAGATTGTTTTTGTCTCGCGTACGATTCTGGTAACTTGATCCCCGTTGTTGATGGTTCAACCCAATTAATCTTAAGCTCCTCAAAATTGCATTTATGAGTCTGAATTTCACTAAATCTTTAGATTTTAGCAATCATTCGAAAATCGTTTGTATAAAGAACTTGATATGAGATCTTGATGGTGTACCGTGTGGTCGATCTCCTTTTAAAACCACTTGAAACAAATTTTTATTATATGATATTTTGAATCATATATATTTGAGATCGAGCATGAACTTTTAGGTTTGTGAATCTCTATTTACGAATAAACCGATATGATTTATGGATCATGAATTACATGTTTTTTCTAAAGTCCAGGATCCAGGCTCTACTGCCAATCGGTGGTAGTTTCAGTAGGGTTTTACATTCATATTCATAAAAAATATATATAAGAAACTCGTAGTTTGTGGCTTGTTTATGTGCCTATGTTGTGACTTGTGAGAATGCCACAAAGTAAGCATTACCAATCACAGGTTTTTTGTCTGTGATACAAATTGGCTTAACTCTGCTGTGTCTGTATATGTGTGTGTGTGCGCACACACATATACATACATACATGTATATGTATGTAGGGATGAGATCCATTGTGAACACTTTATTCGTTGTGAACGAATAATATATATATATATATATATATATATATATATATATATATATATATATATATATATATATATATATATATATATATATATATATATATAAAAGCATTCATATATATATCAATAAGTGTTTGTAACAATAATCATATGACTTAAAGGATTCATAGAAGTGTTTGTAATAAGATTCATAACAATCAAAAGGTTCATAGCAGTATTTTTAACAATATTCATAGGATCAAACAACATTCATAAGATTCGACAAATTCATATGATTCAACAAATTTAGAGGATCCAACAAGATTCATGGGTTAATTAAAAGGTTCGATGGAATCTACAACAAGATTCATAAGATTCAAAGTCATTTTGTGAATGTTCAAAATGTTCGCAACAAATAAAGTGTTCACAAAAGATCTTTTGTCTATGTGTGTGTGTGTTTTTATATGTGTGTGTATTGATATTCAATTGAAAACTTTTATGCACCGCCACCACCACCAAGGTTGTGCACCGCCACCACCATGACTTGTACCCCCTTTCACAATCGCCACCTTTCTCTCCCCCTCTCAACCGCCACCACCACTTGACCACCGCCAGTCCGCCATCATCCTCCGTCTATCACCACCTTTCTCGTTGTGCACTGACCTAACACAGTCCGATGATGATGATGAGCACGTCGAGGATGATGATGAACCAATTATAAGAAATGCATTACAAACACGTTAAGGTATGTATATTTGAATGAATGGTGAATGTTTTGAATAAATGATGAACACAATAAAGGTTTGCATAGATGAATCATGAACGATGTACGTATTGATGATGACGACGATGAACGATGAAGACTATAAAAGCCGAGATGCATCATGATTTTGAATTAATGATATGCATTAGGAGTTTGTATGAATTTTGAATTTGAAGATAAACATGAAATGAATCACGAATTTGAACGATGTACATGATATGCATTGACATCTCCGTCATCTTTTTTAAATTTGTGTAGATTTTGTTAAATTTGGAACCATGAACATGATATGATAGATGAACAATTAACAATGATGATGATTAACATTTAACAATAATGCATCACGAATTTGTATAAATAAAGCCGAGATGCATCACAAATTGAACGATGAACATGAAATGCATCGACATCTCCGTCATCTTTTTTGAATTTATATCGATTTTGTTAAATTTGGAAGTGTATCAATTGTATATATTTAGCATTTATTATTTAATTATTTGTTAGAATATTAAATTAAATATAAAATTAAAACTAATTTGAATAGATATATATTTTTTTCCGAAACTACCCAAAATGTCATCCCACGTTTGATCTTGAATGCATTTGATGCATAAAGTTTTCCAACGATTTACCATTTTGTCATTTGTTAATCTAAATCATATAATTTTTTGATCTATTGGATGACATAAATTCTTTTGTATCACGATACACAAAAGTTCTCAACCTCCATATGCATGCATGCATGTATTTTCGTACCATTTAAAGAAAAATTATATTATTCCTCAAATATATATATATATCATGAATGTTGATTTTGGTTTTACATATAATTTAGAAAATATTTGATTGTTGCTTGAATATTAATGACTCCAAATCTTGAATCAATATTGTAATTTATGTTTATAAGGGGATTTTGGATTGGCTTTTCTAATTTTTGTTGGGGACTGGTTCCACATCAACTTCTGGGAGCTTAAAGAAATAAAGTCGTAAGTTTCGTTTGGTATCGTAGGATGAAATCATTTAAGTTTGTAAGCTATTTAACCAATAATAGTTAGGTTGACATAAAAAATAAAGAAAAACTATAAAAATTCTATTCTTTTTCATGTTTTTTATTCTTCCTAAGAAATGAAATGTATACTAAACTCCATTCTTTGATTACTTCTTATCTCCTCTCATTAATAGGTTCCCTGCGGTCCGAACCCGGTGCCGCATTAGGTTAGGGAACTGGGCGATAATAGCTCCTCCGCATCCCAAAGCGCGCTGCCCTCCTAGGGCAAACCGGCTGCTTTCTCAGTTCAGAAAAATGCACATCTTTCATGTAGACCAACTCCCGAGCTGACTCTTTTTCAAGCCTCTTTATTTATCAATAGGTTCGGCGTGACCTTAACAGCGCCAATTTTATCTATTTCTGGTAGTTGTATGTAAACCCAGAGCAATAGCATGATGAACCAAAAAGTCTCCAGGACCTATTGTCAACAGAAGAAAAGGACTGACCGACCGCCGTTCAAGAGAGATCCCAAAGGCTCGAACTTTTTGCTAGCTTTGAAACATGGGCCGAAGGAAAGGGTTACACAATATAAAATAAAAAAAATATAAATTATTAAATTATGAAGGAACGAATCAGTGGATTGAAGAATTCAAGCTCGTATCAAAGTTCTTGTCATATAATAAAAAACTTGTAAACATGTGATTTCATTTCATTTTGTTCCACCCTGAATCAAAAAATTGAAAACTTTATGTTGTTTCCAGTTTTATAAAACTTTCACATATATAAATATAGAAACAACAATGTGAATGTTACACATACAAACTAGGGTGTTCAAAACCGAGAACGGACCATATAGAACCGATTCCAATTAAGTTATCTGGGTTTATTTGTTTTTCAGACTTTTACATTGAAATATACAAACTGGACTTCATCGGCCAGTCTAAAGCCAAAAAGTCCGTAATTGAAATCCGAACTGCATGTGTCCAATTCGAAACGGTATAAATTTGTTATTTTTCTTCGGTTTGGTTCCAGTTTTTGCACAACCTAACATCAAATTGAAAATATATTATCAACTAAAGCAAGACTAGGGATGATGGGCTAGGAAAGTGATGAAGGTTGGATAAACTGATGAATCATTGAGAATACATGAAGTTTAACTTCATTAGAATGGTTTATATTGGTTTAAAATTTTGTTATTATATTTTAATCAGTTTTGGATGTTTTTTTTTTTACTTTTGTCCTTACAATTTTCTTTGTTATACTTATAATTAGGGGTGAGCGACGGGTACCATTTCCCGAACCCGAACCGGTACCGGTACCGACCGATACCGGATAAATATATTCGGTTCGGTATTCGGTTTTTAAATTAGCTAAAATTCGGTATTCGGTTTTTAGATTAGCTAAAATTCGGTATTCGGTACCGAACCGGCACCATATAAAATTATACGGTTCGGTAATTCGGTTCTTTCAAATTTAATAATTTGGTTTCGGTATTTTCGGGATCGGTACCGGTTCGGTACGGTCTAGTACCAAGCTCACTCATACTTATGATCTTTTTAACTATGAGGTAGTCACCAAACCTATAAAATGTAAAAGTTTCTTTCAATGACATACATATGAATAGTAAAAACTGTCGTATTTTTATATTTTTGTCAGCTAATGTTTCTGAGTCTCTAAAATGAATACAACAAAAAAATGATGGAACTAAAATAACGAAAAATAATTGGAGTGACGAAATTAATAAAATTATAACATTGTGTTGGTTTTCTTAATACAATCAATTTATTATTGGGTTAAGTGTTATTTTGACCATCCAACTTTTATATTTTTTTCGATTTAGCCATTAAATTATTTTTTGTCTCGATTTAGCCACTAAACTATTTTTTTGTATACATATTTAGCCACTAAACTTTCTTTTTACTGATTTAACCACTAAAAATTGTCACGATTTGGCCACTAAACTATCATATTTTATATCGATTTAACCATTAGTTTTATTCATTTTTCCTAAAATAGAACATCAAACAAAAGTTTAATGGTTAAATCAGGACAAAAAATAGTTTAGTGGCTAAATGTGACAAATCTTAAAGTTAGATGATCAAAATGATACTTAACCTTTTATTATTAATCAAATATTTAAACTATATTTTCGATTAGGGTTAATATTGAAAACAAACCTACGAACTTTCATGAATTTATTGATTAAGTCACTGTACTTTTTCCTGAGTGTTTAAGTCCCTAGACAATTTTTGTCTTATTCAAAACTATATATTTGACATGCTTAGCAGGTCATTAACTGGTAAACGGTACAGCGACCTAAACAAGAAAAAAGAAAGCCCAGTGACTTGATCGTGAAAATTGGAAAAGAAAGTTGGTTTTTTTTAATAATAAATTATTCGAGAATCAAATTGTTTTATCTATTAAGCAGGTAGCAGATTAAAAATATAGTTTTACATATGACAAACTTTATTTAGAACTTAAACACTCGGAAACAAAGTTTAGTAACTTAATCAATTGCATGTCTGTAAGTTTTTGCAATATTAACCCTTTCGATTATACACATAAGTACATAACTGTTATTGGTTGGGGAGAGGGGAGTAAATAATCATTAATATGAAGGGCAAAATAGTGAAGTGGCACATAGCCTTTCAAGACAACGTACACTGCTACAACATCTACATGGGTAGACTTTATGGAGAAGGATACCTATCTATAAATTGGGTCCTCTCTTGCCTCCAATTCCATAATCAGTCTGACTCTCGCTCACAAGGTGTTCGTTAAAATTCCTCGCAGAAAAGCCAAAATCAAACAAGATTTCTTCAATTCATTTCCTTCTTTAAAAGTAAAAATAAAAAAATGAATGTCTCATTCACCATTTCAGATAAAGAAAATATATACAGACCACAACAAGAACCAGGAGTAGAAGAAGAAGTTGAAACCATAGATCAAGATCAAGATTTCAATGGCGGTACGCAACCCCAGTCCCACAACCAGGTCTGTCTTCGATCTGCATTAATTAATTAATTACCAAGAATGTTTAATGGATTCATATTTCAGTTTCTTATTATTAACATTTTGCTTCTTGATATCATATTTAATTCACCATTGATCCATTTCGTTACTCTTCTTAATTCATCATATTTAATTAATTAATTTGCTTGTTCAAATTGAGGTTTCTTTTGTGGGTTTTCTTCAATTTACTTGTTAAGTTTAGTAAGATCATAAACTAATAATTTTAGCCTTAATTTGTAATTAAATTTCGGCCAAGATTTTCTGGCTGGTTGCTCATTGATGTTTCTTGGTGTTCATTGATATTGGATAAAAGTTTTTTAAATTTACTTGATTGTAGTAATACTTCTTGCATATGTAAGGTGTGTTACTTTGACCTTGAATTAATTTCAAATGGGAATAATTCCAATTCAAAAGTTGATATGCATATATTCAGTTTTCTGAAGAAATGGTTGATACTACATGAAGAAATTAATGCCAAAAATAGATGGTTCAAAATGTAAAAGAATCTATTACGATTATAAATTTTATCAAAATCAAAATTTTGACATTCGAAATTCAAGGATGGAATTTTTTTTTAAAAAAATAAATAATTAGGTCGAGTACCATGACTGTGTATTTATGTCCTAAATTTATATAATTTTAATCAATTTTGGAAGGTGTAAATTGAATATACTAAGGAATAAGAATGCAAAATCATATCATTTCCCTCAATTTTATAAGGAATTGTTTATTACCAATATAGAATAATAGATATGATATTATATATTTAGTTATTTTTAATTATCATCATTACCTACATTTAAAATCTCTAATCAAGCGTCTTAGTTGAATTTTAGTGAAAAATAACCATGTGATAGATTAATTTGAATATATTCAGATAAAGATTTTAGTAATGAAAAGAATACTGTAATTTCATTACTAAAATCTTTATACAAAATTATTAAACTTAACATTTATTATATTGATGATCATAAAAGAGCAAAGAATGTGTCTTTTTCGAGAATGGGACATTTGTTAACATCACGATACGACACTTAAAATGTTCATATTTCTTTTTCAAAAGAATTGAATTTTAGTCAACAACAAGTACCGTTTGCTTCCGTGTTCATTTGTTTTTACGTTTGTGAAAAGAAAATATTACTTATCTTTAATATAATATTTTTTATATATAGTAAATTTAGAAAATATTATGTTACATTTCTAGGGTCTTTTTAAATTTAATTCATTTCCTAAGTTTACATCAATCCATACATGTAATTTATGATTTTAAAGATGGCTCTTTTTCTTTTTCTTTATGTGATAGAAAAATGAATATTGAAGGAATTGAATGTACGAGTCAACATATACTAAAAAGGGATTTTTAGATAGATTTTGCATTAACCCAACCACTTTTCAAAAGTTTTTGAGCATATAACCAATATTAATTCTTGCCATTATGTTGTTTGGTAATATAATAAAAGAAGGTTTATATTATTAAAAATCAACCTATTTTTTCATTTATCTTATACCTTTTTTTTTCCGTAACGACTAAATCATTATACTTTCAAAACATATATTCATTTGATCATTATTAGGTATTGCTTGTTTGTAATTAAGATGACCTGAAAATGTTGTTCTTAGATCTAACATTAATTTAGATTTTAAATTGTTTGTTTAAATTCAGGTATAAGAAGTTTAAAGTTGAGTCTAAACTTCTTTTTCTTTTTTTCAAACTTTACATCTCACCCCATCCTTTTAGACTTTCATATTATTTATTTTAATATGTTAACTATTTTAATTTAATTTTGTAAGTCAAAGTTGATTACATATAATATATAATTAAATAATTATAATATTTAAATAATACTTTTGAAATATTTCATATTACAAAACCAACAATATTATATTTGAGATTTCATATGTTAAGTCCAATCTTAATTTCAAACACTTAACCTCAGTTTATCATGAATAAAGTGTTGTCTAATTTGATTATTATCATGAATAAGATATCACTAAAAATGCAAATTAAATTAGATTTTACATATAGATGCAGGAAGAAACAAATATGGAGCACTTCACATATAGATGCAACCGGGTACTTGACTACTACTTTTTTTGCAGGAAGATCCTACCATGATACCAGGTAGCAGCATGCATCCTTCATCCGCTTTAGCCAAATCATACGCTTTGTTTGAATCAACCGTTAAACAGTTGAAAGGTCGACCGATGATGTAGCATATTTTGGCATTTAGGAAGGTTTAATTAGATTTTGTTTTTTTTAACACTTATCTTCTTCTTCCACCATGCAGCTCTTGGACCTTCGTTCTCGCTGAATCTGTTCCCAAACGGCTTCATAATTGGAAATACTGAGGAGGTCAACTGATGTGTATCATATCATATACGTTACGTTTATTAATAATTCCTTTATGTCAATATAATATGTACTCATTAAATGTTGCAGTTCTTTCATGATGTTCCAGAGAACTTAATTCCATACAACTTGCAGACAGATACAATCTTGAGTGTAAGCAATGAGAAAGCAAACTATTTGTAGTGAACACATCATGTTTTCTTTTGTTTATGATTTTGTGTACCTCTGTAACAGGAGGTCGAGAGAGGGCGCTTACCTCCTGGCATTGTGGATGATATGCATTGCAAGTACGTGAACGGAACAGTTCTTTGTGAGGTGATATTATTCTCATGTATACAATGCTATATTTGTTCTCGATGATTGCTTTGAAGTAAATTAAAGGGCTTTAAAAAAAACTTCACATTTAGTTTGCTATCTGTGTGCTTAGATTCGGGACTATCGTATTGCTACAGAATTCCCCATCATTGATGAAGTGCCCTTAAAAATGGGGTTGGAAAATGTTGTCAGGAACATTTCATCAATGTCTCCTGAGCTTAGCTACGAAGATCGATTGGTAATTGGATCAATCGTACATTCTGTTGAACTCAAACTGCTTTACTGTTTTGTGATATCATAACTACTTTTAATTTTTGATATTTCAGAAATTTGAGTCTATGGTTGTTAAAAACTTGCATCCTTACCTTCACTTGGATCCAACCCCCGCACTCATGGAAACTATTCCTATGGCAAAGGTAGTAACAAAGGAGGAACCACATGAATGTTCTATGACATTCTCCGTTGCCTTCCAATCATGCCAAATTAACTAACATTTTTTCCAAATGTTTTTGCAGATTGATTTGAGAATTGACTGGGGAAGGAACAGGAGAGAGATGGATGATATATCAGACGAGAATCTTGTTGAGGGTGAAACAAGAGAATTGGGCAGTCTTGAGCATGAAAAGCGGGAGCCCATAGCAGAAGAGGATCGCATGGACCCTGAAGAACAGCAATATGTGGCAAACCAAGATGTAGAAGCATGTTATGACAGTTCGTAAAAGAAACTGCGTAACACCCCAACATTGTAAATAAGCCTTACCATGTTCATTCGGATGATCAAGTAGTTAAAAATTTGTGGATCGATTAGCTTCTCGTAATCACTTTAAACCATCCCCAATACACTTTGTTTTTCAATTTTCGTTTAAGTAAGAACTTAGTATTTGTTTAGCTTAGACAATATAGGAGATGATCTATGGATTCAGGAAACAAGAAATGCCTTTTGTTCAAAATAATCGACCCTTGTGTGTCTTAAGAGCTGCCTTGTATTACAATTCTCTCCTTCAAAGCAAACCCACTGCAAACAAAATATTTAGTGGGGACATTTTTTTTATTCCATACTCGATTAAGATTGTAATGTTGCACTCTCACTTGAGTTTCCTCTGACCGGCATTGCCAATCCTGACCTTCTATGTAAATGTAGATCGATACTTGTTATAGAAATTCCAAATGTATCCTCTTTAGGAAGTTGATCTAGATCGCAAGATCCTTCTTAGTTATATGCCCTGTCTGGTTCAGCTTATACATTCTGTATCTTCATTGGTCATGCCATAAATAATAATTCTGATTTCAGATGGTTTTTAGCCTTTGTCAATATTATTATATCTTTTCCTCCAAAGTACAAACATTTTGCTTCATATAGTAAAAATAAGAGGACACTGCCTATTTGCCTATTGTCACTACCTAGAACAAGTTGTAAATGGTGGACCAGACTAGTTGGCTTTGAAGAACAATGCATTGTGCTTGGATATTATATGAAGTTGAGCGGATGAGAACTTACTGCCCAATCGGTTTCCTCTTCCTGCCAAGAACAGAAGCTTTTTGAAATCTTGGTCCACCCATTCGCCAAGTTTTGAATGCTGCAGTTGATGACTTGGCAGCATCATACACTTCAAAATTCAAGAAAAGTATAAGATTCATGCTATTTATATGCAATATATGTCAAATTATAAAGTAAAATTAAATGGGTTCTCCAAATCTCACATTTTGTTTCTTCTTTTGTTAATAGCGATAAAATTTTGGGGGTCAGAGCAGATGCAGCAGTATGTGCCTTAATAAGGACTTCCTTGTACCTTGTCTGGAAAGCAACCAAAAGTAGAGAACCAATGGTTTTGTCACCAATCCTGATCCATTAGGCAATGAACAATATCAAAAAGAGAGATCAGATCTTGCAGCAACCAGAATTCATAATCTCCATTACTCCAACAGGTCAAATGGATAAAATCTATAAACTTTACCAAAAATAGCTCAATGCGTTTAACTGACTAAATCGTTCTTTAGAAATAAAATTTTAGATCGTTATATTAGAAGTACAGTTATTATAATCATGATTAATACATTGATTACTTACAAAGTTCACAAATGAAGGACAAAAGGGTGTTGACCTGTGAAAATTGCCTTTTTGACTCATGACCCAATCCAAACCCACCCATTTTACCACATCTACTTCAATTCTTTATAAATATCAACTTTTTTTAACTCGATGGTACCAATCATTATCAAGTTACTGAAACCATCAGGTTGAATTCAAGTCAAGACGTGTGTTTCTTTGCTGTTTAAGACAATAAGTGTAAAGTGTAAACATACAGCTCAAAATAACTTAAATGAGTAATAAAAGTGCTTAAATCTCTCTTTATAGGCACTATATTTAACTTTCCCCTTTGGAATTCACTACCACAGAAAATTTATGCAATGTATCTCCCTGTGTTGATTGTAATGCCTGAAATGATGTTAAAATGTAATTGCAAGGAAAGGTAATCAATTTAGAAAGATACTCACAATTGAACTATCTTGCATCCTAACTCATAAAAATATGAGCATCGAGCTCTTAAGTTCACATGTGCACCATCAGCCCCTATTTCTTCCCGTGTTCTAGCATGGAAACAAGATACATGATACTGAAGAACGGAATTAATATTATAACATAAATCACAAACATACAAACGGAACCAATTAAAAATCACGAATACCTAAGAACAGTCAACAGGAGATGACAATTTACTGACCAGTCACAAACAATAAAGATACATATACATTCCATATAATTTTTGACCCATTTGGGTTAAATGACATCTTACGCAAAGGAAAAAGAGGAAACACGGCATCATAAATTCATCATCATTAATTTTCTTTTGCTTACATATGAACAACCTCATACAAGAACCATGAAGGCCAAAACCAAAAATTAACAAGAAAATTTTGGGCTTACTTTTTATTGAAGCAGGGAGGTACGCTGACTGATACTGCTTGTCTCAGGTGCAATTCACGAGCAAGCCAGAATGGCAACTCTACCTTTGACCCGGGTTCTACCTGAGTTTCCGATATATTACCATTAAAAAAATAGTTATCGACATATTCAAGTATTCAACTGAAGATTATCTAACTTTACCCTGTCTGTATCATTTGATTCAAACAACCCAACTCCATTTACTGCCTCCAAGAATACTGCTGGAACAATCTATGAAAATAAGCAGCACATTATACATAGTGACATACAAACAATTTCAAAAAGTGTCATGAAAGCAGAATCGGGAAAATGTGATAAGTTACAACCTCTTCATCTGCTAGGATGTCATCAATATCATAATAGTTTGCCATAATCGAAGCAAAAAAACTGCTGTTTGTTAATCGTTTGCCACCAAGACTGCATAATTGAACTCAAACAGAATATCAAGAAACAGATCAAACCCCACAAACAGCCTGATTACTATATTACACATTTAGACATGCTAATGAAAACATGAAAAAAGGTATGTCAACCAACAACAGCAAAATTTTACCTTCAGTTATACAGCAAGACAGAACATTATAACATAAAAACATAATGAGAACTGATACATGAAACAAAAGGGGGTAATCCACCCTCTAGGAGCCCCCACCAACCAGGAACTGATACATGAAAAGGAATACAAAAACATAAATTATATTCTAGACTGATCTATCTATGGGAGTAGCTAAAGAGGACATTGTTAGTAGTTTCTTCCCGCATAAAATCAACTCATTTTTCATGAAGATTATTTTTGCATTAACCACGCTTTTAGCTCACAGACTTTCATCTGGCTGAAGGTGTAGCAATGTTGAGCTTAGGATGGCTCTTCACCGTGTATAGTAAAAGTATGAATATCAACATGTGCCAAGGGAGGTGCACATTGACCAGTTTGCACCGCAAAGTATCAGTCAACCTAGTAACCTCAGTTTAAGATTTCATAAACAGAATTGAGAGGACCGAGCAAATTGACCAAAACCAGGTTGGTCCGACCAGGGCAGTTTGTGCCGTTTGTGTTCAGTTTTCACATATAAACATATAGCCCTTCAACAACAAATAAAAAGTATATGACATACATAAGGGCTTAAGGCAAGGATTTAGATTCTTTAGAGTATAAGCATGAAAAAACGCAGTGCTTCTTAAACCATTAATCCATTATGATACTTATATTAACCTATCTTTTTAGAGCAAAAGTTAATTCACCAACTAGACAGGAACCAAGAAGGAGCCATGAAAAAGACAACGGACAACCACATCCAGACTACACCAAACCAAAATAACGACATCCTTGGTTTAAAAAGGAATGCCTGAGGTGCGCCCAGGCGCGAGGTGCTGCCAGGCGAGGACTTTATCGCATCGTGTTGCAGTCATCTTAGATATATGATACGAAACAGAAGCTTCTAATTGCTGAAAACAGAGTAATAGGTCTAATAATTCTGATGTTGATAAGCTGAAAATATAGAACAGAAAGACAATTACAATTCCAGGGATTCACCCTCTCTCACAATCAAAAGATTGGAGCCCTCTCAAAGCACAAGCTAAGAGACTAACAAATTCCTAACAATATTTCTGCCTGACTATTCTCTTTCCATTCACCCTTATTTATAGATTTCCAAATAACTAACTATACCTATTATTACTATAATACCCTCTTCTAGAATATACTAATAGAATATTACTATAATCCTATCAATACTCACCCCATCAAAAAGTCTTGACCTCAAGACTTGCTGTCAACGTCACAGCCCCTGCAGTTACTTATCTGGTTGAGCCATCGCTGCAGGATCCAAAACTTCCTCTAATTGACGAAGATTCCCATGAACTTCAACATCTTCATCATCTCCCAATAAGAGAACTCGCAATTGACCATCTGGACATTTATGTGCAGGACCAAACATGTTTCCACATCGAAAACAGAGGCCCTTCTTACGCCTTTCCTCCCACTCTGAGCGTGTCAAAGAACGAACCCCTCTATCACGCTGAAACTTGGATGAATTTTCTGGAAAATCTTTTGACGAAGGGTTCTGATTATAGGAATCAGATGCCCCGTTAGTAAACACCGCCTTTGAACCAGTGGGCTTAATAGGACCTAATTGATTAGGTCGATCCAACACAGAAACATTAGGAAGCCCACGAATATGGGATTGGCCCATTAAAGATCCACGGTCCATAATAGAATCGGTACCCAACCCACCCTGAGGATGATAGCGGAACCGAGAGATTCCAGCGTTCTCAGCAGAAGGGCGGATCATCGCCTCCACATCTTTGGCCAAATACATCGCATCCAAACGCGATTGAGGCCTATGAAGACGTACCCAACGCTTGACATCATCCTGCAGACCAGCCACGAAGTAACCTAGTGCTTGTGATTCAGAGAGCTTCGGAACCAAGGACAGAAGGTACTCAAAGTCATCAATATACTCATGGATAGAATCCAATTGTTTGATCGATGCTAACTGCTCAAATGGGTTTTGGATTTCGAGACCACTAAACCTCTGTAAAAGTTCCATTTGCAATTGCTCCCACGTTAATGATTCATGAACTTGTTGAACAATTGTAAACCAGTGTTGTGCCACACCGGTCATACTTAATTGAGCCAATCGAATTCGAAGAGGAAGAGGAGTACCATTAATGTCAAAATATAGATTAGCTTTTTGAATCCACCCCTGTGGATCAAACCCATAGAACTCAGGTAATTTGATCTTCTTAACTGCCCACGGTAGCCCCCAGAATTATTGATAGGGGTCTGATCGCCACTGCCACCTCCAGATTCAAAAAAAACACCAGAATTCCTTCCACCCCCTGATTCTGGTTGCTTACCTTGTTGTTTGATAAAACCCATCACCACCTTGCGAAACTCAGCAGACTCCACTCTCTCAGCTTCAAGTTTCTGCAAGGAAGATTTCATTTCTGTCACATCGGATTGGATTAGACGAATCTGTTCGTCATGCTGATCCAGACGAGATTGGAGGGAAGATAAACGAGTCTCCATTAGAGAAAGCAGATGAAGAACAGCTCAAAATCGAAAGGAAGACGATAGAGACAGAAAGGGCAGGTCGGACCAATGATACGAAACAGAAGCTTCTAATTGCTGAAAACAGAGTAATAGGTCTAATAATTCTGATATTGATAAGCTGAAAATATAGAACCGAAAGACAATTACAATTCCAGGGATTCACCCTCTCTCACAATCAAAAGATTGGAGCCCTCTCAAAGCACAAGCTAAGAGACTAACAAATTCCTAACAATA
Source organism: Centrapalus pauciflorus (assembly GCA_020465985.1). Classification (NCBI taxonomy): domain Eukaryota; kingdom Viridiplantae; phylum Streptophyta; class Magnoliopsida; order Asterales; family Asteraceae; genus Centrapalus; species Centrapalus pauciflorus. The sequence continues at coordinate 297,675 of JAANYP010003593.1, read as the reverse complement.
TTTCTGCCTGACTATTCTCTTTCCATTCACCCTTATTTATAGATTTCCAAATAACTAACTATACCTATTATTACTATAATACCCTCTCCTAGAATATACTAATAGAATATTACTATAATCCTATCAATATACAAACCAAACAAGATTATACAAAAGAATGAAATTGTAATTCATTCCAAATGCTGCAAATCAAACACATTACATATTTCATAACCTGCAAAATTGAAATCCTTTCGACAGATACCAAATCCCTTAAAAACATTCTTGCAATTCTAACACCCCCTTAAGGTTTAGGTTTCAATTCATTTCGGTGATGTCAGTGAACAAAATCTTTATCAGAATCTATGATTTTTATTGAAATCAGGAAACTGATGTAGATGACTGCTTGAGGAGCATAAGGATGTCGATTAGTTTTTTTAACAATATTTACAAAGTTTTGAATTTACTTTGGAAATCAAAATTCGATGCCTATGCTAATACTAGATATCATTAATGTTATCCCATGGTCATTTACTGAAGTGCTTTGATTATAAGAATTTAAAGATACCCAACCCTGTCGATCACTTGTATTGTGCAATTGTGTTTCCGAAATTTGACATCTGTAATAAAATCAATAATCATAAATAGAAAATCTGTTGTCAAAGTCACAGAGCATGGCGTTAACATATGGATCAGTTTATATGTCTATAATTATGAGGTACTTGACTTTGAAAGAGGTGTGTAGCAAAGGGATGAGCAACAGTGCATGGACAACATGATTTGGCTGAAACCATGCAACTTGGACACTTTGGGTCCCTCTTACTTGGCTGGCCAGTTTTCAAATTATCCAACTGAACTGTCTACGTTTCTATTATAGAGTGAAGGCATTGAACCAAGGTTGAATCAGCACTTCTTGAATCTTGATCTCATTGCCCCTACTAGGAAATCCCATACATTTTCTCATTTCACAAAGTATTTGGCAGTGCCAGCAGATATTAGAGTGAAGGCCATCAATGAGATATGTGATCAAGTTAAGTTTTCAGAACTCAGAAGTAACAACAAACTTCTTAAGTATGGTGGCTATTTACAAATCTTCTTGGCCAATACTATGACATTTGAATAAATTAAACAGAGGAAAAACTACACAAAGTGGAACCAAATGAATGAATTGAAGTATGCCTGAAAATGAGTTTGCTATATTCTGTACACAACTAAATCATTACTAAACTTCTATTCCCGACCGATTACTTGGATATATGGAGTTCATTGTATGCATGGTTGATGAATAATCTCACAAAAAATAAATGTAGGTATGAAAAAGCGTAGCCATTAACTGATTCTATACGAAGCCAATTCCAAACAAATATTTTAAGTTCATTGTACAAATGGTTTGCAGACAACAAATACATTTAGATCTATGTTTGATATTTGTAGTCTCCTCCAGCATCAATGTAAGTAAACAAGCAGGCAGCAAATACGATATACTAAAATTACAGATGACCAGTGGGAAATATGATATTTAAGATTATAATATAAACAGTAAATGATATGGCATAGACAAAAAGAAGAAACCAGAAATATCAAACAATTTAGAAATCAATCTTGCGACCAGAGAAATTCACCACAAAAAGTCATCGGCAAACAATAACTAATCTTTTGATCACGGTTGCAGGTGAAAACTTGTTAAATTGGAGATCTTACTTGAGCAGTCAACCAAAAATCTTTATGCAAAATTGCAAATTCGTGGTCAATAAGATGTGTGTTCCTTATATAGATTAAAGAAGTTTAGGTTTTTTATGCTTAATTTTGTAGATTTTTGTTGTTTTTGTGACCACTGAGGCACAATAGAGTAAACTACACACCTCTACTTTCCGTTTCAGATCCAAAATCGACAAACGCACATTTGCGTCACATGTCTCCCTTTTTTATCACAGTCTTATTGATCATTTATCAAACAGATTTGTACTCTAATCCAATACAAAAAATGTAACAGTTCACTGATTTAGAAAGTTACACGGATAATAATGTATAACCTACCTGCTACTTTGACGCGTAATCAAACATAAACAAGGAAGCAACCAAACTTACCGTAGTTGGGAGAGTATAGGAGAGAGTGACGAGGGGAAGTGGGAGTCGGCCGAGGGCTCCCAAGTGTTTTGGTCGGCGACTGAACTGTCGATCTAGGGTTAAGCCGTAGGGGGCGGGGCGGGGTGAGAGACTGGGAGATGGGGTCGTCGTCGGTCGTCCCGCGCGGATTTTGTGAAACAAGGTTGAAAGACGCGGGAAATTAGAATTTTTTTCCTGTTTTACCAAATTTTAATCAACCTATGTTCAATTTTAACCAAGACCCCATATATATTTCAGACACAACTTTAAGCATTTGACAAAATAAGCCCTTCAATTATGTTCCCTTTTGCAAACATGGGCTCTGAATGGAATTTCAGAGTGCTATTTAAAAAATGAAGAAAGCGCTGCTGAATGAGAGTGACGGGTTGTTTGTTTACTTTTAATGGATACATTAAGAAGTCGTTCAAAGATAAAATGATCTCTTAATGATTTTATTAAAAGGTAAACAAACATGACCTGAATGAAGTGAGTAGCCCCTTCAGAGATAGGGACGAGCCAAAGTGAAGTTGTAGCAACAAGCTACTAAGGAGTGACTGAGTTGAAGCTTCAAACGTAGAGCTCGCGACGAGCGAACTCCACGAGTGTGCCGAAAAAGACTAAAAAGAACGTCTCTAGCAGTCCCCATCTAATACACAAGTTTCACTTCTCATACATTGATCACCATATCAACATTTTTAACTTTAAACTTTAATGTTTAGACACATAAAAACATCAACCATTTAGCCACTAACATATAACTTCTAATAGCATGGTTTGATTGAATGACGTTAAAGTTTACCAATAATACTCATAGTATTGCAATCATCTAAATTAATTTAAATTCAATCTTCACAAACTAATAAACTTGTCAAACCTGTTGTTAAAATGTTGCTTTAAAATTAGTCAAGATGTTGCATAATTGTATTCACTAATATTATTTGTTACATGTATTTTTATATTTAAGATTTGATATTTTCTTATTTGGGTCATATGATTTTATAGTTTTTTTTTTTGTTTCTTATTTGGTTTATTTTCTACAAAGTCATTTTATTATTTTATTATTTTTTTCAATATAAAGTATAAACCACATCTGATTTTAATTTTTCCGATAAAAAAATAATGAACCATTCTAATTTTTTATTTCTAAAATAAAAAAATCATTCCGATTTAATTTTAACGACAAAAAGTTATATAAATGGTCCCTGAATGAATATAAAAAAAGGTAAATTACATAAATAGTCCATGTCGTATCATACAAATTATGGATTTCGTCCTTATTGTAAAGTAAGTACATAGATAGTACATAAAAATGAATTATAGTAACATTTTGGTTTCTCAATCTAACTTCCGTTAACTTAGCTGTTAACTCCAGGGGTAGTTTTGTCTTTTTACAAATGTTCATCAGAATGTTCAAACACTCTTCCATATTTTTATAACTATATTTACAAAAGAAGTAAAACCCCTAAATTAGCACCCTAAAAATATTATTAAAGTCAATCAAATAACAAATAAATCTAAATCCAAAGAACAAGATAATCAATTGAAGAACAAGAACTCAAATAACAAATCAAAAACACCAAGATTTTTTCGAGATCTGACAACCAAAACGTGGTCTATTCCATATGAGATACAAGTTGATACAAAATCAAAGAACCCTTATCTAAAATCAAATCATATGTGAATAGAAAACCAAAAATTTCACTAAACAAACTAATGATTTTTTAAATTTAAAGAACAAACATTAAACTCAAACCCGAAAAACAAACATGATGAGATGGACTCTGAAATCCGGTGAGAAGAGCATCAATGGCTTTGTTCTAGTAAAAAACCCTTTGATCGATGGCTTTAAACATAAAAACTTTGTCCCTGAAACTCATACGCTTCTCTGAAATCGATCGCTTTAACTCATAGGCAGACCTATGTATAGGGGAGGGGTAGCCCATGCAACGGGTCCCTTCTCTAATAATCTCATTTCGTAATGAATTTTTTAATGAAATTTTACGTGTGCAACCGGTGAAATTTTAATTGTGCAACTTATATTATTAAAAATACAAAAAATATAAGTGTGCAACTTGATTAAAAAAATGCATACATCAAATGAACAAAAAAGTAAAAGTTTAATGTCTAAATAACTAAATAAGTAATAAAAATGTATCAAAAAAACCAAAATATATAATTTGCGTGATGGGTCCTCTCGGTGGTTGGATCCGCCACTCACCACATCAATACTTGTTTACAAATATATATAATTTTATGTTTTTGTTAATGGCAAATGACCAAAAATAGTAACAACTTTCGACATTTTTATCATTAATAGTAACATTATTTATTTTTTATCATTAATAGTAACAATTTTTTATTTTTCTATCAATAATAGTAATGGGTGACCTGCAAACCTGTTTTCAGTTATAAAAAATAGTAATATATTTTCAGATTTTTATCAATAATAGTAACATATCAAATTAAAAACATGATTTATTTTATTTTATTAAGTTTTCTAATATTTCATAAACACCAAAATAAACCAAATTTTTATTCTGAATATTTATTTTGAATATTTATTTATGATTAGATAATATTTGATTATTTATTCACAATTATATATAATATGAACGAAAAAAAAATATTACGAATCATTTCAATTTCAATTTTTCCAAACGAAAAAACTATAAATCATTCTGTTTTTAGTTTTTTCCAACAAAATAATATGAACTATTTTGGTTTTTTAGTTTTTTCGATCTAAATGGGTTGTAGGTTTTGTATATAAAAAACTAAAAATAAAAATTAGTTGCAATATTTTTCAAGCAGAAAAGCTATAAACCACAATTATTCATAATTTTTTGTGTAGTTAAAAATTGTAACACCCCATCTTTGAGAAATATTTCGTGGATTTAATTTATTGGTTGATTAAATTATTAATATTGCTTGGGGCAATGGTATGACGATTAGTGAAAAAAACACGTGTCGGGGTCGAGTATACACGTCAACGGGTTATAATTCTAGCGGATTATTAATAATTATAAGACCACAAAATTAAATGAGAATATTGATATTAATTATGAAATATTGATAACAGGTCGGGTATCGGTGTCGAACCCGCATTATAAACGATATGTTTATATGTATAACACGTTTAACTCGTTGCTTCATTTTCATTCATTCCAAAAACAATTGAGAAATGTTGTGTGTGTTTGTAAGAGCAAACAGAAGGAAAAAAAAGTCGTAACGGATCGAATTGAGTTCTGGAATTTATCTTTATCTTGGCTTGCGGAGTTCTTTAACTTGCGAAGGTAATAAACCTCTAATTTAAATGAGTTGATTATGTTATAAGGTGCTAAATTATGGAAATTGGTTTAGCAAGTGTTTTTTTCGTTGTTAAAAACACCAAAAATAAATGAGTTGCAATTATTTTGTACGAAAACTCAAAATGATTTATAGTTTTTTTGTAAAAAAAAAATTTTAAAACATGATTGGGTCCTAGTTTTTCATTCGGGAAAGCTAATAGTTGAATGATTTGTAATTAATTTCGTTCGGAATTTACTAAAAAACCGTTCAATTTGTAATTTTTTTATTCCAAATGAAAAGTACTACGAATGAAAAAGTATTGCGACCCGTTCATTTTTTAGTTTTCCTATGAATGGAAAAACAATGCTCATTGTGATTTATAGTTTTATGAATGAAAAATATTGAGACCCATTTTGATTTTTTGTTTTTTAAATAAAAAACTATGATACATTTATATTGGAAAAACTAAAAAAATGGAACGATTTGTATTATTTTATTCGGTAAAACTAAGAAAATGATGGTTCGTAGTTTTTTTTGTTGGAATAGGTGAAAATTAAAATGATTCATAATATTTTTTCATTAATATTATATATAGTTGTGAATAAATAATCGAATATTATCTATCCGTAAATATTCAGAATAAAAATTTGGTTGATTTTGGTGTTTATTAAATATTAGAAAACTTAATAAAATAAAAAAATTATGTTTTTAATTTGATATATTACTATTATTGATAAATATCTGAAAAGATGTTACTATTATTGATAAATGAAAAGTTGGTGACCTACTAAACAGGTTTGCAGGTCACCCATTATCATTATTGATAGAAAAATAAAAAGCTGTTACTATTAATTATAAAAAATAAATAATGCTACTATTAATGATAAAAATGCCAAAAGTTGTTACTATTTTTTGTCATTTGCCATTTTGTTAATCGTATATATATAAACAAGTATATGTAAGTGTATTAGGGGTGTTCATGGATGGTTAACCGAACCGAAATTGCATTTCGGATGGTTAACCGGAGATACCGGTTCGGATAATTCGTGAACCTAAACCCAAATCGAAAATATTGGTTAACCGATAATCGCTTAACCGGTTTTTTCGGTTCGGTTATTCGGTTAACCAATTAACCATTTTTTAAAATAAATTAAATTTCAAATTAAAAAATTTCAACAAATAATTTCTAAAAATTTCAAATGCCAAAGATAATAATAGCGATGAATAAAACTATAAATTATTTATATAATATCTTTAAAAGATTAAATATTATCTTTAAAAATCTAATAGAAACAAAAAAACTAGTTTATAATCTTTATAAATTAAATTGTTCTAGTATAGTTTTTTGTAGTTTTTGATTTAACAATTAGTGTAAACTAATAAATAAGTTAAAGGGTTTATTATGAAAAAAACCAACATGTTTTCACGTTTTTTGCGTTTTCGTCCCTCCATATTATTTTTTTCCATAAAAAACCTCAAGTTATTCTTTTCTTATCGGTTTAGTGAAATTTTGGACATTAGACCCCGGTTATAATTTGTGAACCGGGTTTTAAATACTTGAAAAACCGGGTTCTAATGTCCAAATTTCACTAAACCAATAAAAAAAGAATAACTTGAGGTTTTTTATGGAAAAACATAACATGGAGGGACGAAAACACAAAAAACTTGAAAACATGTTGGTTTTTTTCATAATAAACCCTAAGTTAAAAATTTAAATTATTGTTGGGATAAATGTTAATATTTATAAGCCTAAAAGTTAAAACATATAAAATTAAGATTTTTTCGGTTAACCGTCCGTTACCAAAATCGTGAACCTAAACCGAAACCGAAGGTTTTTTTCGGTTCGGTTAACATCAAAATCGGAACGGTTTTTCGGTTTTTCATATCGGTTTTTCGGTTTCGGAATTTTTGAACACCCCTAAAGTGTATATGTATTATTTTAACCAATGCAGTAATATAAAATATTAAAACATCAAAAAATGAATTCTTATAATATTATAAATGATAACAAAACATTAAAAGATGATTTTCGATTGGCACTCATATTAATTTTATAAAAACCAAAAATCGTACCAAACTTTAAAAAATACTGAAAAACCAAACCGTAAAAATTCACTGTAACTCGGTTTTTTATTTTTAAAGCTGCTCATTTAATTTTCGGTATCGGTTTTGTACGAAAAGGACCCCGAATAGCACCGTAGACGCCCTGATAAGTGATAACTTGATAAGGCAGACATCAGAGCGACTAAACCGTGGGCAAAAACGACTTCATCTCTTCGATTTCGAGTTTTCCACTAATCCGTACCAGTTTCGCTGTTCTTGGCTTCCTGCTCAGTGTCTCGATCGATACATCATTTCCAAGTTGTTCCTGTTCAATTTCTGTATTCTATTCGAGGTCAGTTGGATCCCAAAACCTGATGATTTTGATTTTTAGTTTTAACAATTTCGTAAGAGGCCTAAATGCATCCGTAGTGTGCAATAAGGATTTATCTTTGTTTCCACTCTTGATACATGGATTGATACTATTATAATGATCAAACAGAATGCATTTTAAGTAAACTCAATTGGCAAGACATTCACATGATGGAATCATCTTCATCAGGGCCAATAAGATTATATGTGGTCCAACAATAAGTCACAAGCCTGTGTCCAAATGATCTGTTGCTTTTTGTTAGGTAATCTGGGTACTGAATCAACTAACTTGAAATCTATTACCCTTGGATATCTTGATATTATGTTGGACGTTAACAACAATTTGTCCCAAACCGGGATGCCAGTTTTTTGTTACAGGACTAGGATGTATTAGTTTTTAATTTTATATATCTTAGTTCCCCGACTTCAGGCTTGGCTTGCGAAATGGATTTCGAAGGATTTGGAATTTGGGGTATCATGTTATTTGTCGGCACGCGCGGATTGTGAAATATTGGAATCTAAATTCTATTGCAAATAGCTAGAACTTCCTTTATCCATAGGTTTTGAGGAAATTTTAATAAAATTTCAAGTCTCTGTAATTCAACATGTCAAACACAGGAATTCCAATTAGTGTACATATATACATCAAGTATATGCTGAATGTGGTTAGCTTTCAGTGTTTTACGCATCATCATCATCATATTTATAAACTGTGATTTTGCTTACTTTCTAGTGTTTACACATATCAGTATCTCAGAATGTATGCAAATGAATTTACTGTTTAGGACTGGACTTCAGTTTGATTTGCTGTTACACAATCAGAATGTATCAGTAATGGTGTGTATATACATATTAGAAATTCAGAATGTATCAATATGTATGTCTTTAGATGTGTATACAGACTTCGTTTTTGAATTTGTGTTTCAGTGTGTGTATATAGAAATATAGAATGTATGAATATGTATGGACATATGCATAACTACAGGAAAGGAAGGGAAAAGCAAATAATTTTAATGGTATTTACACTATGAAAAATAGAAAATCAACAATCATATCAATTGTTTCCACTCCTCTTTCTTAAATTTACTCTTTATACAATTTTCCACCATTCGATAGAGAATGGGGAGGAATGATTAGCCTTTACTTGTTTATTTGTCGTATCAACAAGAGAATCAAGAGGGAAAAAAAGGTAAAATTAACCATTCATTTATCCTCATTTCATTTCCTTTCCTTTCCATTCCTTGCTACCAAACACCCCCTAAAATGCTCACCTTATGGAGAATGCAACCTTTCATTGGACAGCATAATTTTGTGATCTAGTATCCCCATATCCACATATAATGTGTGCTATAAGCATGAAAATGCATAAATGAGATTGCAGGTCACATATACTAAATTGCGAATAGAATTTGCATGAGGCATAAGAAAGCTGAGGTAAATGTGTAAATGAATAGCATTTTACTTCCTACCACATTCATCAACAACAATTAGAATTATAAAGCATGTCATTTTTCAAGAGTCCTCTTATGATTCTTACATAGGTTTGTGACGTACTGATGTGAGGCAACAGAAAGGGAAGTATGAACTGTATCTTATTTGAATCGCTATCACTCCGTCCTAGCAGTATATCACATTTAACTTCTCAAATATAATGACTAAACTTAGTTACACAAACCCACAAGACTCTTTCTGCTTCATTCAAAGGTGTTTAAGTGTTTATGTTATTTAGTATTGCTGACTTTCAAAATTCCCAGAAACCAATATCCAAAAACCAAAGTCCTAAATTTGGTTTTTGGATAAGAAACCAAAAACCAAAAACCAAAAAAAAAAAAACCCGAATAAAAAGCGAAAACCAAACTGATTCTGTAGAAAAATCAAAAGACCGAACCTATAAAAAACCTAACCATTTGGTTTCCATCTTAATTAACGGATTACTTGGTTTGGTTTTTGTTTTTATTTGCCAAAAACCGATGCAAACCGAACCGAGCTCACCTGTATCTTTCTTTTAACACTGCTGAAGATTGCCACAGGGTAGAATCAGAGTGAAAATGTGATGTTTGCTTCAGGAACTACCAACGTCACCAGCACCGTATATAGAGCATTAAAGCGCTGTGAGGATAAGGTTGTGGAGTAATGGGGTATACTGCACTTGGACTTCCTTTGGCTGCTGCTCATCTTGACGACTCATATAATCAACAACTACAAACTGATCCGGCTTACAAATGGCGCTTGGTTTTATCTTACGATGGCGCTCGATTTTCCGGTTTCTATCTTACACATCCATCTTATTTATATAATCACCCAATTACTTTTGTCAATTATGTCTTGTCACTTGTGAAACTAGTTTCATTCCATGTATTAGTGCCTCCAGATCTGACTTCAATTCTTATATCCTACTTTATGCCCTAAATTGATTGAATTTCATTCCACATTATCTCAATTTCGAGGATAAACATTCCCTTACACTCTGTTCTTGAAACAAAATTAATGAAGGAAAGAAGAAAGTTGAAGAAACAAAAATTTTTTGTGTTCTTTGTCAAACCTAAGGGAAAGAAAGTTGTCATGAGGAGAGTAAGTGAGGTGATTTTCCTCTCAAAATTTTCTGCGCAATTATGGGAAGAAAGGGAAGAAAAACTGGGCCCTTTCTCTCCCCCTTTCTTTCCTTCATACTTTTTCTTTCTTCTCCTTCCCGAATTCGAGAACAGAGGGTTAGATTGATTTGGCCATGCCTTTGTGAGTATGGTTGTGAAGTCTATTCCTCTATAAATACACACGCTAGTTTCTTTTCTTGTTATTTTTTTATTTTAGTGTAATGTCTGTTAGGGTTAATGGCATTGGCATGTAATGTATATGTACTTTTGTTAGTATTTAGATTTCGGTAATGTGCATTTTCTTTACACATTTAGTAACATACTTTTAAAGTTATTTCAATTTGGTAGTTAAGCAACTTAGTAACAGTTATCAACCGATATCAATGTTTCCTCCATCACCATCTTTTGTCCGATTGGTTTACACTCTTACATCACACCCGATTGCTCTTACATCTGATCATCTTTCGGAGGTGCAGAATAAGTTATCGATATGTGGTGATGGTATTGTGGTTTGAATGGAGGAAGACTGTGATGGAGGACAGGAAGTTGTAGAGATGAGGGTGTGATCAGATTGTGATCTAAGAATGATCTGAAAGGAAGATGGTGATGAAGGAAGCTTGTTGCTAGTTGATACTAGTTACCAGGTTGTTCAACTACTAAATGTGTACAAAAGTATACATCCGTTGAGTGCAATTTAATCGTATCTGTTATAAACTTGTGAATTCTCACATTCTGCATCTATTTCTGTCACCTGTTTGTTGCTCATCTCACGGTTCTCACCATTGTCCATTAAATCGTTGATATGAGTACTTTAATTTGTTTGATGATTATGCATTAACGTCTTATGATACTGATGGTTGAAAATGTTTTATGCTATTAGGTTGGCAGTATCAACCCTCAACACCAACCTTACAGTGCATCTTGGAACAAGCCTTAACTCGAGTTACAAAGCTAGAGCGTAAGGATTTGTGTTTAGTTGGTGCGAGCAGGACTGATGCAGGAGTTCATGCACTGGGTCAGGTGTGCCTTCATCGATCACAGACATTTGCCTATATTTAATTTGGCAGTAACCAGTCATTTGGGTTGTTAGGTTAACGATTGCAACTGATTCTAGCTTTTCAGGTGGCACACTTTGTTACACCTTTCAATTTTGATGGACTACAAGATATGCATGCAGCACTCAATGGTCTTCTTCCTCCAGATGTTCGAGTTAGACAAATCAGCCCTGCACTGCCCCAATTCCATGCTCGTTTTTCAGTCACTGGAAAAATCTATCATTACAAGATTTATAATGACACCGTTATGGACCCATTCCATCGTCTATACGCTTATCATAACCTGTCCAAGCTCAATACCTGTGCCATGAAGGAAGCCGCCAAGTATTTTATAGGGAAACATGATTTTTCTGCTTTCGCCAATGCACAACGGAACGATCGCACTGTCAACCCAATCAAGAATATATCCCGAGTGGATGTAATCGAAAAGGTAATTGCATCAAGTTTATATGATCAATGTGTAGACCAAACTAGTAATTATGAGTTCTTTTCAGGGACCTATTTTGCAGGTTGAGGTTGAAGGCTCTGGGTTTCTCTATAGGCAAGTCAGAAACATGGTACGAACCTCAAATCTAGGGGTGGGCAATCTTGACCCAAACGGGCCGAACAATTAAATGGACTTATTGTAAAAAACTAAGATAGAGCATAATTTTGTTTTTTTTAAAATGAAAATTTATAAAACGGTGTATTAAAAAAATTTTAAAATTATATAAAATTTATGACTTTTGGTCGTCAACCAGTTTGACCCATTTGCTTGAATGGGCTCAAATTGCCACCCTTCAAATCATTTAATTCATTAAGTTTTATGTTAAACATATAATTTGTGTACTAATTAGAATGTAATCACACTTGGGTTGAGATATTTCTTGAATTCTACTTTTACAGGTTGCGTTGTTGCTACAAATCGGGAGGGAAGCAATCCCACCAGACATCGTTCTAAAGATTTTGGCAACGTGTGATCGCAAGGAACTTGCAAAGGTCGCACTTGTAGCTCCGCCTCATGGTCTCTGTCTTGTTCAAGTGAAGTATAATGAGGAACATCTCCGGCTTCCTGAGGATGGGCCTGCAACTAGTTTCGGTAGGCATCATAGCATTAGCCACTGTAAGCTGCAATATTATTGAATTCTTTTATTTTTCAAGCGCTATTCGGTATAATTGAAGTAGCAACTTGTGGCGATGATGGTTTTTGAGTTCAGTTTTTGTCTGGTGTCGTTTTTGGCCTAAGCATGTAAAGTGCAAACGGGTGTTAAAAACCAATTTACTAGACGTTTTTGAAGGTTTTTTTAAAAACTTCTTCTATAAAAATATGCTTTAAATGTTTTATTTTAATACAAATCTTTTGAGCCTGCCTTCCTTCCTATAGCCAAAGTCGCTTTCAGGTTCTTGGCATCAAATAGATTTGCTAAGTTTGAGGGTTAATTGGTGCATTTAGTGTGATGGGTATACCTCCCCTGCCAACCCATCGGCTTTGCCACATCACCCAACCCCGGCGGGAGTACCGCCCCTTCCCCAGCGGCCTCGCCCACTCACCCCTCAATGGGATGATCTCACTGCTCGGTTTGCTCTTTCTCTCTCCTTCTTCTCTCTTATTTATTAATTGGGTAATGAGTATTGTGATAGAATTATTAAAGTGGTGGGTATTTTCAAAATATTAGAATGAAATTGGTGGAGAGAGAAAAGCTGATGTGACGTTGAAGTGTCCAAAATGATGAATTTCGAAAGGATGAGTACACCCCACCCTTATGAGTAACAAGAGCCAGAGGTGTTCCCTTTTGAAGCAGGTGCCACCTTAGATTTGCTACCATAGCCATCAATGTATACAAAGAAAAAGGACTCTTATATAAAATAATAGTTAAGTAATTTCAACCTTGACCTACTTCGGTTATAATTTTTTGATCCGGTTCAGTTATTTAATTTTTTTTATGATGAACTAATTTGATAATTAAATTCAAATTGCATCAATATTAGTTTTGTTACACTCTAAAAATCAGGGTTAAACCGGTCAAGTTCGTTTAAAAGTATAAAGGTTGAAATTGACTTGTGTAGTTTATATATTTAATTTATAAACAATTTACTTAAATAATTGAATAATTTATTAATATTTTTATAACTTAATTTTTTATTATTAATTAATTATATTGTTTATATAATAATGACTTGTTAAGGCTCATGAGCCAAAATAAGTTTAATGGCTGGAGCTCGTTTATTAAACAAGCTTCAATTGGGCTTGAGTTTGATTATCTCGTGGCATTTATAAATAGAATTTGGTTATCATGAGCTTGATTATGTACAGGGTCGTTCCTATCGTTTTGGGGGCTCGTGACAAAAACTTACAAAATGCCCTCTAAACATGTATCTATTAAAAGAAACAATCATGAAAATATGTACGTAAATATCATAATTAAACAACTAGCAAAACAAGTAAACTACTAGTATTAGTCTAGGTATCAATCATCAAAGGAAAAAAAAACTTTTGGGCCCTCTTGGTTGTTGGGCCCTGGGCAGTAGCTCAGGTTGCACACCTCAATGTAATGTGACAATATAAATGTGTGAAATCGAAAACTAACATGCACAAAATGTTTGCAATCGAGAAATTCTTGGATAAACAAACAAATAAAAGAAATTAATGTGAATTTTAAAATAGAATGGATGATCAAAATAATAGAAAGAAAAAATAGAAAATGGATGACCAGAATACGATCAGATATACATGATTTGTCACACATATAAATAAGTTAAATACTTACATTATTATCTAGTATAAAATAAATCAAACTATTAATATATTTATTTAAAAACTTATTCATACCATCGGCATGTTAAAATGAGTGAGAAGTGCCGTATACAACCAAAATGGTTAGTTTTGTTTTTGTATACTTTTGGGATTTGTTAATGCATGACCGGATAATCGTTTATCAAACGAATTCTGTTGTAACAAATTAACAAAGTTTGTTTGTTTTATACTCCTAATCATCATCATTTTTTGCGGTCTAAAACCACCTAAATCATCAATTTGTCGCCCATTGAATCATATTTTCTCAAAAGATTTAGTCAATCTTCGGCATCCTCAACAAGCAAACCTACATCTCAAACTCACACATATATTCTCCTCGTCATCAGTCATCACTTAACTTAGAACCAATTGAAACATACCAGACTCGAATCTCAGACCAAAATCATCTTTAATTGCGCGCAGACTCATATCTAGAGGGTGTCATCACACAACCACCCTCTTAAATTATCACGTTCGAGTTCTTCATACCTTTACATAACCACCCTCTTGAAAAAACCGTCCACGTAAGCATGGTGACCGGTTGGTGCCGGTTTCCATGTCAATCAACTACCTAATTGAAACATTTTTGAAAGTTTGACTACTAAATGTGCATAAAAAAATGTACATTTCATAAATGAGTACAAACTCAAAAGTATATAGCTATTTGACGTCATTTTCCCTTAAAAACAAATTACAAATGATTAAAGCAATAAAAATTTAATAATATTTGAGCATTTTTAAATAATAAGTAATTACAAGTGCGTATCATTATCAATAATACATTACTACGCCAATCAATTAGTCTTTATTTTAAGTTCTAATAAAAGGGACCTTGAAATAAAATAAACGAAAAACTAAATATATATGAATTAAGAAATTCCCACCTGCCGACTTCTTTTGAAAACTGGCTAGAAAAATAATGGTATTAATATTCATTGTTTATAATGACTTTATTATCAAGTATTTTAAAGAACTAATATGTTGCAAGAAAATGATTCTACAAGCATTATTAAATAAAAAAAATTTCAGACTTAGAGAGTAGAAAGTTGAAACTTATAAATTGTATGTTGATTTTAAATTTAAAGACAATGTAATGTTAGGCTTTTAGCAAGATATTACCAGAAACCATTTTTATCAACCATACTCTGTAGTTTATGAGTTTTATTTACCCGTACATTACAATTAAATTTAAAAACGGAACCGTTTATGCCACGTATTGCTCTCTAGACGCATCATTATTTGTACTTTTTTTTGCAATATGAATCTTAAATTAAACTGATTCTAAATATAAATATAATTCTTATATCATATATTTTGTTCTACTTAAAACATTTTTTTATCTGACATACGTGGATGTTTTTAATGCATAATTGATTATATAATTTATATCAATAAAACATAGAAAGTTAAAAACATTAACATAAGTGCATTTATTTATTAAAACATAGAAATTCTAATTAAAAAAACACAAGATTATTATTTTTGTCGTAATAATTTTTTTCCCAACTTTGTAAATAATCAAATATATATGAATGCTAGTTACATATATATCATTATTTTATAACTTCTATATTTTTAATTGTACATATATAGAATATAATTTTTATATATTTTATTATAATAATAAACTGTTATGAAATATTGTTACCAATACTGTATTGTTTTTTTTTAGTTTTAGACCTTTAATATGTTTTTATATAATTTGTATATATTTTATATATTATAACAAATTTATAAACATAAAATATATTTCTTAATCAGATATAAGATAAGTACAAATAAGATAAAATTTTGATTTACATTTAATTTATGATTCAATATGATAAACACATTAAATATGTAAACACATAAATAAAAATTTTAATCGAAGAAACACATAAAATTTGACGAATAATGATAACGACACGTGACAAATATAGATTTTGGATAGGGAAATGAATTATCTAATAACGTAACTTTAACTAGAAATCAAAACTTAATAAAAATCCTTTTTTGGGATCAAGAGATGAATCGTACAAGCTGTAATTAGGAGGCATGCATATAGACATTACTTAATTTGATTCCATTCAAGAAAAAATGAGCAAGTTGTAGTTGTTAAACAATATATAGTTTGATCTGCAAATCTTCAATTCTTCCAAACATTTTTAATTAATTCGTCAAAAAGAACTCGAAAGAAAAAAGAAATCAAGTGTGTATATTTATTACACACAAAAACTGTATTATTTTAAACTATTATTTGAACTTCTTAAAATATCATGATATATAAATAAGATTTAGGTGTATGAATTTGAGCGTTATGTGAAATAATGAAAACCTCATAATACATTGATAAATTATTTACAAACTATAAAGAAATATATGAAAAGGGGGTTGCATCAAATATTTCAATTTAATTACATTATGAGTATTATTTAAAATATAATTAGTTAACTAAAATGTTAATTAATTGTTTTGATCTAAACACATATTGTTTAGTACTCTATTTTATACATGTCGTTTTTAATACTTAATTAATATTTTTATTTAAACGTGTCTATGTAATACTTTATTTTTATACGTTTTTAAAAGTGTTTTGTATTTTGTTTTATAAACTTGTATGTTTTTATTTAAACTCTTTTTGTTACGTGTTTTGTAATTCAATTTTAAACAAATTCAACCGTGTTCGGTTCATTTTTAAAATATGTTAATAAACTATAGATGATATATGCTACCAGTACCGATACCGAAATTCTATAATTGATTCGGTATTTGGTACTAAAATTATGCCTCAAAAAAGTTTGGTAATAGTACCAGACCGATCCCACCCTAATCTTTTCTATATGCCCATGCAATAAAATACATCAAGCTGCAAAGAAATAAATTCATATAGACAGAATTTCGACTATTACCATTCATTTTTTATTTAATTAAAAAATCATTTAATTAGGTTACGTTTGATTCCTAAAATGTTTATTCCAGAAATAGGTACTGTCAAAGTAACGAAATCTACATTAATCAAAATACTCTTAGGTTAAACATCAACCTGATAAATGGTCTTAGTCATCAAGACATTCATTAGACATCAACGTCTGTAAAATTGATTATTGTACACACACGTACGCATATGCCATCAATATTTGTCCTATTTCACTACATCTTAATGTTAAGTGTTAACAATTAGTTTAAATGGTATACTCTGAATAAAAAAAATCAATATGTCTTCACGTTTTCTGCGTATTTATCCTTCCATGTTTTTTTTATAAAAGTACTCAACTTAATTTTTTCTTTTTAGTTTAGTGAAATTTGGACGTTAGAACCCTGTATAATTAGAGTGTGTTTGGATTTGCGTTTGAAAAAGTGCTGTAGCGTTTTGGAAACTAATAATCAGATAATTGTTGTAACAAAAAGTGCTGCAGGAAATGTAGTGTTTGGTTTAGCTTCTGCTGTTTGATATCATAATTATCAAATAATCAGTTTTTAAAGTGTTTGGATTTGCGTTTTTACTTGTAAAATGACCAAATAATCACTTATTAAACAAATAAGCTACAATTTTTAACTTATGAAAAACTGTGGTAGGACAAACGCTAAACACAAATAATCACTTATTAACGTATGCAATCCAAACACTTTAAACCAATTATTTGCGTTATTGTAACGTAATAAGCTAATAATCACATTTATAACGCAAAACAAAACACCCTCTTAGTAACCAAGTTTTTAAAAAAAACTAAAAATCGGGTTCTAATGTCCAAATTTCACTAAAACAAAAAGAAAAAAAATTAATTTGAAAACTTTTGTGTATGGAGGGACGAAAACGCAAAAAAGGGGAAAAAACATTTATAAATCCTAGTTTAAATGTACATTTTTTCCTACTCGAATTATATTCAATATATTTTTTTTATCTTGCAACATTAATTAATTAATTATTGAACTGTAGACAGAAAAAGAAGGCCTAAACATAATTACATTTCTCAGGATTGAAGGAAATATTTTTTAAAAGATACAAATTTTCGTTTTAAGTTTTCTTAAATAGTAATAAAATGACATGGAAATGCAGAAAAAAAAAGACTTACGATACCAACAATTTGCAACTATATATTGTATGATTTACATACCCCACAAAATATTTATTCTTATGGATGATATGATAAAAAAAATTTGTGTACAAATCATCTCCCAATTGGTTATGGACATACATGTCATAAAAATCTTAAAGTTACAAAATTATCCCGTTCTAAACGTTTAAATAACAACGAAATACTAAAATAAAGTATAGTAACTAAAACAGACCAAGACCGAAAGTAAGTTGACATTTTAAATATAAACTAAATCAAAAATAAAATTTAGAAATGTTGTTAGGTTTTTGAATTCGGATGTTTTCAATATAATTAATTTGATGATATGATATAAATATTATCTTTGTTATTGAATTTGGGTATATATATATAAAGTAATATATTTAACCATTGGTTACACGATTTACCTCATTCACGTTGGCCGTGGAACCGTTTGGTGAGGGCCCCCAGAGAGTAGGTTACTCTTTATAAAGTAATATATGAATCGAGTGTAGTAAGTTTTGATGTAAAACCAAAGTTACAGATACGATGATTATATGAATAATTAAGAAATGTGAATAACTAAAAGTATTAATGATGGATGCCTAATAATTGTGTGGAGTTATATTAAATTGGGAGAGTATCATGGGAAGATCTCATTTTTGTCTACCGTCCAAACCTTAATTAAGTTTACATTATTTTATTTCAACATCCACATTCATGACAATGTCCAAGATTCTTGTGACAATTCCTTTTTATTTCTGGTCGTTTTCCAAGAAACCAATATATCATATGAACATGAACACCAATTATTTAATTTTTATGATATGTAATTAATTAATCCACCTAGTGCCGGGACCATCAAAATCGAAGTTTTCAGAAACAAATAGAAACTCAACTCAACTCAACATAACATTTAATTAATTATTTGATGAATATAATAACAGCCAAAAACTATCATAATCAGATTGGATTCAATAAAATCGATCGGTTTTCGGCCCAACCCATTTTACATTTATTAATTTTCATTGTAAATGAGGTGAGATCAATGAAACAAATATATGATTTTATTCCTGGTTATCTCTCATTTATTTGTTTAATATTATTATTATAAGTGAGAGTTAATATTATTCCATTAATTAATAAATACACACCAGTTGCAATTATGTTGATTGAATAAATAAACCACCCACAATGCAACAACCATTTTTTAATTAAATAATAAATATGGCGCTTAATTTCAACCATAATATATTACTAATATTAATGGAATGAAGGTTCGCTTTTAAAGAGATTTCATATGCAACAACCCTTTTTTAATTATAATATATATATATATATATATATATATATATATATATATATATATATATATATATATATATATATATATATATATATAGAATATGGTTCGTGTGAGTACCTAAAAAATGCAGAGTACCGTGAGTACCTGTGAACACACGGGTTTCAGATATGAACTTGCTCCGAAAAAAAGTTTTTTTTTGAATTTTTTTTTCGTATTCATTTAGATACAAATAATATAAGACTATTTGTAAAAAATTATATACATCTACACTTTCTATCATCTTAAATGTCATGTGAACGTGAAAAAATTCATGTGAACATGCTTAGTTGTGAACACACGTTCACAACAGTACAGTTCATGTGAACACACACGTTTCACATAGTTCTAGAGTGTGTTTAGGTGTGATTTTTTGCAAGTAGTTTTATATTATTAATTTAAATATGATTATGAAAAAAAATTTCAAAAAAAATGATTTTAAGCGAGGTACCTCCGGTACTCCGCAAAACTAGTGGTACTCATTTGAACCCAAATCTATATATATATATATATATATGTATATATATATATATATATATATATATATATATATATATATATATATATGAATGTTGTTAATAAATCAAATACTATGCATATGGATTTGGGTTCAAATAAGTACCACTAGTTTTGCAGACCGGAGGTACCTCGCTTAAAACCATTTTTTTGAATCTTTTTTTCATAATCGTGTTTAAATTAATAATATAAGACTGCTTGCAAAAAACCACACATAAACACACACTCAAACTATGTGAAACGTGTGTGTTCACATAAACTGTACTGTTGTGAACGGGTTCACAACTAAGCATGTTCACAGTTCACATGAATTTTTTCACGTTCACATGACTTTTAAGATGCTAGAAAGTGTGAATGTATATAATTTTTTTATGAATAGCATTATTTTATTTGTAACTAAATGGATATAAAAAAAATTCAATTTTTTTTCGGAGCAAGTTCACATCCGAAACCCGTGTGTTTACAAGTACTTACCGTACTCTGCATTTTTAGGTACTCATTATGCAGCGCACCAGAAGGTACCACCCTTAAAAGTAATTTTTTTTAAAATATTTTTTCATGAACATGTTTTAAATAACATTACACAGATCATATGTGAATTTCACGCAAAACCGAACACTCTAAGTGCACGAAAACACGCATCATATAAGTGTGTGTTCACATATATTCAAAATTATATAAGTGTGTGTTCACATCATTTTTAAGAGTTAGGAGATGTGAATGCATGTGAAATTTACATATGATCTTCATAGTGTTAATTACAACATGTTTATGAAAAAAAAATTTAAAAAGTTTTTTTAAAGGTGATACCTTCTGGTGGCTGCATAATGAGTGGTACTCTCTCGAACCATATTATATATATATATATACACACACACACACACTAAAGATCTTTTGTGAACACTTTGTCGTTCTGAACAACCATAAAATAGCTTTGAATCTTATAAATTTTGTTGAAAATACTACCGAACCTTAAGAACATTGTGTGTTTGTGTCGTACAAATGTATGATTAGTTGATTTTTTTGGATGATCATATACATTTTAAACATGAATGCACGTTGTTTTCTTATTTATTGTATAAATATTTCTTTTTTAAAGTGTTATATAATTATTTTATAATATAAAATCACAAGTTATACTACATAGAAAAAAAAAAATTAAAGTTAGTGATTTTGTGGTAGAATCTTACATTTCCAATCTTATAGCGATAAAACGATCCTAAATAAGATTTCGATATTGATAACATTGGACAGGACCAATGGAGAGAAGGAAACATAGGGAATGGGAACAGGGACGAAAGCCATCATCCCCGACTTCTTGCCATATATATCACCTCCTAGGATCACTACTTGCTCGTGTACTACACCAACCAAAATATGTCATATGGTCAAGGTTGCATTTAATGTCAAATTGTTGGATGTAATGTAACTACATTCATTAGGAAAAAAACAATTCACAAGTAACTTTCATGCTTTTAATATAATAATATTATAAAAAAGGAAAATTACTAAAATAGTCAAAAATCACACCACATTATCAAGTTTTAGCCAAATAATATCAATCTAACCAAATAGTCACACTTTACGTTACCATATTTACGTGATAACCATCATTTACGTGATATGTACTTTTTATATATATTCTAATGCATTACGTTACAAAATGTAATTGGTAACGTAATGTAGTGGTACTTTAGTTACCAAATTTAAATGTTGCTTCTTCCCAATAAAATGTAGGTGGTTTGTCATTTCATGGTAAACATATTTTGGTAACGTAAAGTATCATTACTTTACGTTACCAAACACATTTTGTAATTGTATTAAAATATTAATAAAAGGACTAAAAGGTACAAATTACGTAAATGATGGCTATCACATAAAGTGTGGCTATTTTGGTTAGATTGATATTATATGGCTAAAACTTGATAATGAGGTGTGATTTTTGGCTATTTTAGTAATTAGTGTTACTATTGTAAAATCATTAACGGGACGTTGGGTTTATTTAGCATATAAAATAATAAGAATTGTATTCAACCCTTATTTAGTAAACATATCCTGTATATGTTGTGTTGTAGTCCTATATTCCTACAACATATATTCTAGTTTCAATAATTTGCATGTTTGAAAAGCCAAAAATAATGCTCATAGAAGCTAAGCCCAAAAAAATAAAAAAAAAAACCAAACCAATCCCAATATATAAATTTTTGTATGTATTTAAATTTTAGATAGGAGTATAATTCAAAACATCTCACACACACAAATATATATATATATATATACACACACACACACACACATACATATATTCTTTTCCATAATTTTTTTTATTAAGATCAATATCAAGAAAACAACAATATTGTTTCCAATGAGAGCACCCTAGGGATCCAAAGACATAACCAAAGAAGCAATTAGCAATTACAACATCAAAACACCGACTCTAGACCATTATCTTAGAGGGTTTAGGGATCAACTTGACCAATTGACTTGAAACAAGACCTTTCTATTTGCAAACCAAATGCTTGAAAAAGTCATTGCACCCCGGTCTCCCGGCCAGGAAGAGATCTTGGTCTGCTTGAAGAATTTTGTTTCTTCATTGTCAAATTGCTCATAATATGCTTGCAATTACACTCTGAAAAAGGTTGTTCCATTTTGCACATCAGCCATAGAAAATGTGCTACCTTTTAATTGATACATCCATATCATTTAAATTCAAATAAGTTGTATGGCACTAATAAACAATTAAGTTATTATCATATTTTTCTATATTTTGTATAACTTTTACACAAAGATGTATATAAAAATACAAGTGTAGTACAAACTTAGCCAAGTACGGAACAACTTTTTTCGTTGCACAAATCCTATATTAAGTACTAATATACGTCATTAACGTTGTAACGTTCTAAAACGTGGTCATTATAATAATGTGCATTACTGTAATCAACACCCTAGACGAATATTACATTTAAATGACAGATATATGAAAAATATTGATTCTTTCATACATAAAACATAATATTTTCTATCAGAATTCAATTACTAGACGTGATTGTATGGGAGCAGAGCACTAACATGGTCACGGTTGACAAAAAGCAAAATATTAGAACGGACAATATACCGTTATGACAGATGTAGCATCATGACTAACTTTTCTATCATATCATACAACTTGTAGATATGAATGAGGGGTTGTTTTGGAAGCACCATCTTATATGCTAAGTGTATATATTCTATTATAAAGATTTATTCTTTCTTACGATCGTATTTATTGTAAAAACTGACTTAAATCAATAAATCGTAAGTATGAAATAGAGATGTTATATTCTTTTTAAAGTTCCATATGTTGCATTCTTACCATGCCATAAGGTACCCATTTCCGTGTGCTTAATGTGTGAACGCGCATATGTATACTTTGGTGAAAGCCATGAAATAACTTTCTTTTTTCTTTTTTCCCATATCTAATATTTATTTACAATACATTAGTTTTCTAAAATTGTTTATCATTCTCGAAGCAGAAAATAATAAATGTGATGACGTGGCTTACCATCCACGTTGCCTACGGTTAAAGAACACACGTGTCACTTGTAGGATGTGTTTCTCATGGGTATATGCTTATACATACTGCAGTTCCAAAAAAAAAAAAAAAACCTTATACATACCGGCATGTCATCATCAATTTTACATTTAGGGTATACTTTTTATTTGAACCGATTCAAAACTTTGATTTATATATATATTAATTATAAAATAGTTAATTATATAAAAGATAGGAATTTGTATTTGAGTTTAAATGTGAAATTTGTGAAATTAATTATAAAATAGGTAATTACATAAAGAGGTGATCACATTTTTAAGTTTTTAAAACTTAAAATGATTTGTTTGGTAATATGGAATGTTTGGAATTAATCGGTATTATGAAATGTATTTATAAACTAAATTGAACTATAATATTCATATAACGTCTATATCTATATTTATTAATAAAGCAAAGTGATTTTGTCACATGTCACTCTTTCGTGACATCTCAATTTCATTTTCTAGCCTATTTTATTACTATAATTTGTATTCTAATGTTAAGGAGAGTAAATTAATAACTATAATTATCTTTTATATTCTATTTATGATATTTTATTTTCATATTAATTAAAACATTTAATAAATTTACATATATAGTTAAAAATCTACGTATCAACATTCTAATATAGTAAGTAAAATTTTTATTTATCCGTAGATTAAGTATTATAATTTTATAGTTTATATTGTTTAGATAAATTATTTTGAGTTTTAATATTAGCATTTAAATATTTAAAATTTATGATCATCATATACTAATTTAATTTTATATGTATTTTTATAAAAATATTATTTTATTAATATATCCCATGTAATATATGGGCAAATAACTAGTATTTTAATAAAAACTAAGTTAAGGGGAATCAAATGATGAGTTACCTATTAAGGTTATCAAGATTGATATCTTATCTAGTCATTTTCGTCTCTATAAGATTAGGATTGTTGATTTGGATCGGGATCGTAATATTCTACTTTAACATTACTACTTTTTTATTTTTATTTATCAATACAATGATTTATAATCTACTTTCATGTTTCAAATGTTTATGGTCATCGA
This sequence comes from Centrapalus pauciflorus, assembly GCA_020465985.1. Lineage (NCBI taxonomy): Eukaryota > Viridiplantae > Streptophyta > Magnoliopsida > Asterales > Asteraceae > Centrapalus > Centrapalus pauciflorus. The sequence continues at coordinate 272,955 of JAANYP010003593.1, read as the reverse complement.
TCCAAAAACTTAACCAATTAGACATCCTACAATTTCACACACTGTCCTAATGGGTAAAATTGTCGGATCTGGATAAAAAGTTGGATTGGATGGTATATCAATAAAAGTATCCGGACCAAGTAAAATGTAGGATCGGATCCGTGACCGATCTCATGACCCGTCATACAGTTCCACATCCGATCTTACTAAAAAACAATCCTAGATCAATCATGTTCGAAGTCACTTGATGGGATTGTAAAGTCGAGCGATCTAACGATACTAATCGTGATCTAGTTAACTTTGTTACCAGTTTTTTTTAAAGGCAAAATACAATATTTTGTCTTAAATCATTTTTAGCAAACTAACGTATTTTGTCTTGAACCATTTCTAACAAACTAACATATTTTCTGTTATATCATTAGTAGACATAAGTGTGTTTAAAAGTTTTCTTTTTCCTACAAAACAAAGAACATCATAGAATACTGAAGTGATGGAAAAATGTTAAAAGAATTGAATATATGAGATGTTTGACGAAATTAGTTGAAGTTTGTATCGGTCTATAACATTTATTAATTATATAATTATTAAGTAAAGTATTTAAAGGCTGGAGTTATGATGACTCTATATATACTATATATATGTTTTAATATATAAATCATCACATAAACTCCTTAAATTATTATGAATTGTTTTTACTTTACATGACTTTTTGTGAAAATATGGTTGATGTAAAATTGGTTTCAAACAGAATGAAATAACAACTTTTGTATACCATCATAACTCAATGATTATTTCGTTATACATTATTTATCATTATAATACAAAAAGAACAATAATTGTCATCATATTTTGATTTTCTAAAATTTGAACATCATTATTATCTAAATAAGGTTTAAATAAATCTAATCCAAATACTATATTATCTGTATATCTAATTGAAAATATCATAATATGAATCTAAATTCAATTAAATTTAAATCTACATCGAAATGTGAGCTTCTCAATACTTATCTATCAAATTGAATAAAAAATTATGTTACAAATTTATTAAATATATTAAGAATACAAAGTAAGAAATAATATTAAATATTTGAAAAGTAAAAAACAAAAAAGTATAAGTATAAACATATTTAATAATGTTTTATTACAGTAATAAAATATAAACATTGTATTCCATATAGAATTAAAACCTCAAAGTGTATTGATTGAAAATATATAAATTTAAAAACAAAAACTTAAGAATGATCGAAAAATATACTATTTGCATATATTTAAATTTTATATTAAAGTAACTATGATAAATAAAAAAAGCTACTTTTGTATTAAAAAAATAATACATATTTGTATGTTTTAATTTTAAGTTTACATACAGTTTATGTAAAAAAAAATTATCAAATATATTCACGTAATACATGAGTTGATAAACTAACATATATAATACTAGGTCATGAGCCCACCCACGTGAATATTTTTTAATAAATAATTGGTTACATATAATATATAAACTTAGAATTAAACCATATGAATATTAATTTTTAGAAAAAATACAAGAAAAATATAGTTCTTTGTTATAGATATCATTTATTTATTTTATTATAGTAGTTACTTTTTCTTAACATTTTATTAAATTATACATGTGTTTGTTTGTTTATATATATATATATATATATATATATATATATATATATATATATATAAAATCTGAAATTTCAATATAAGTTGACATATTTTGTACATAATGCTTACATATTTTATTACACTAACAAAAAATATTATGATATATGTTCTTTATTTATATTGTATTTTTTTTCTTTTTAAATATAATCTTATTTATTTTACTATTTTGATTTAATTTGTATTATATATTTATATATTTTTTAATTTCTATAAATTAATATTTTTGAAATTTATAAATTGATTATAATGTTAAATAGTGGATAGAGTTAATTATGTATTATTGTTTACAAATATTAAAAGGGTTAAATCGTACAAATGTATGTTAATATTTAGCCCAAAATTAAATAAATTTCATTTCCTTTCGTTCCTAAAAAAGTTTATGGAACACAAATTTGATCAGATTGTTTAAATTTTCATTCCTTTCATTTCATTAATGAGATTATGAACAAAAGGCCAAGACGGATAGAAGCATGATATATATATATATATATATATATATATATATATATATATATATATTATTTTCATTTTGTATTAGGTGATAATACTTTGTTCTAACTTGGTTATATTACAGTAGAGTACTAAAGTTTTGTTATAATAGAGAAAAAGGATAACACCTTTTCTGTGGCTGTTAATGACCGGTGTTAGGATCATTGAAGAAGGTAAATCGTGTAATCATAATTAAAAGATTATAGAGTGGCTTGAACCCAAACCCCTACTTTAGATTCCATGTCCCAATGAGTGATAAAATACGAAACAAAAATGAAAAATAAAATGTTGCCAGTAAAAAATAACACATAGTGTAGTAATGATTATGAAAAACAATAGTTATTTGGATTATTACGAATAATTCATATCATTCAAATAAGTCTAATTTAACATATTTATATAGTTTAGTAGTCCTAAACGTTGTTGAATATTTTACTTGTTCTACTTAACATTGTCTATATCATATTTGGTATTCAAATAAATTTTCTAAAATCTATATATGACAAGCTAATTATAGAGACAAATATCGTGTTCTTTGTTGTTTGTGTATTGGTTAAGAGAGGATCTATGTATGATTCGTAATTTTGTATATGTCTTTTTGAAAATCTTGATGCAGATCTTATAATTGACATATAATGAATGATTTTGACATGTGTTTATCAAATTGATCGACATCATGATGGGTCTACCATTGCCTTTGATATAAATTGTACATATTTGACACAATTGGTCTAAGTTTGGTTCATTGTTTGTTCTCTAGCCACCTTACTAACTTGTTATAAATGTTTGTTTTATAAAGTAAGGTGGAATTCAAAATGGTACCCATCATGTAAAATTCCATACGATTGATTATATAAAATGCCCTTTGGTAAAAACTAAAATTTCAAACATGTAATGAAAATACATTTTAAGGGATAATGACATATAATAATTAGTTGAAGTATTTTAAACGTATGTCCCTTCTTGTTAATCCTACATCATCCTCTCTTAATGTGAAAGTGAGATTAAGTCTAACCACTGAATCTCACGTATTTAACAAAAAAAATATTTAAGATTGAGTGTATACGACTAGTAAAAATTACAGAAAGGATGTATACATATGATAATGCCTTAATTGATATTTTGCTCATATTTTGTTTTATGTCATGCTTTTTTAATACTTATTCGTTCGTCGTATTTTGTTGTTCCAAGTCGGTGGGTTCAAACCGAAAATCTGACAAGTTAGAATATAAAATTTGTATGAAATTCTAAATTATTGGTTATAATATGTAAAATAACATTATAATTTATAAAATAATAAAGTTCATAGGGTTTTTTCAATATTAACCCTAAAGTTAAACATATAGATTAGTTTTGTGTGGCTTCACTCAAATCAAAATTAAAAATTGTTCAAGTTAAAAGTAAATCAGATTATGAGCTCAATTCTAAATTTTTGGTTTTCTGAATTTTAATCTGTTTATATTCCAGATCAAATATTATACAATACTATAAACAATACCGAATATAAGAACAGGGTATATTTGTTTGTTTTATGAAATTTGTTTTCATAGAGGTTTTTAGAAAGTAAGTTACATAACCAAGGCCCTGTACAAAGGTATTCATTTTAAAGGTTGTTTGTTTGCTTATTAGTGGAATTATTAAGAAACTACTTAGGGGCGTTTGGTTCGCAAATTTTTTTCTCTGGGATTTGCATTTTGTCAAAAGATTTGCATTATGCAGCATTTGCATTTGTCAGGATTTTGTCAAATATTATGCATTATCTTATAGAAAAAATTTGATAATCTGAAGAATGCAATGTAACTGAGATTTAAAATCCTATGGGGAAGACTGGGTTTTTCAAAACAAAGAATGAAGGGATTTATGAAATCCTGAGATTTTAAATCCTTACTGAAATCTGCGAACCAAACACAATATTTTAAATGCAAATCCCAGGAAATTCGCGAACCAAACGTCCCTTTAGAGTTAAAATGACTTAGAGTGAAGGAATAACCTCCCTTTCCCAAACTCATCTTTCTGTACACGTCAGCGCCACATCAGCTTTTCTCTCTCCACCTTTCTAACTAGGAAATACACATCTTTCTAAACATTTCCATCTTTCTTAATTTTTTTTTTAAAATATATTCATTTTAATTAACAAAACAATTAAAACTAAAATAATTAATTTCATAAATATTTAAAAACTTACATAATAAAATTACGAAACTAAAAACTAAAAATTAAAAACTTACAAACAAAATTAAAAAAATTACAAAACTAAAAAAATTACGAAACTAAAAATAAAAATTTAAAAATTACGAAACTAAAAATCACGAAGAGATATGTTGTAGCTGTAAAAATAGTGTGTAAATTGTACGAACGAATCAATAATTACGAACCTAAAATAGAAAAATACAAACATTTACGAAACTATAATAAGAAACAATAATAAAAATTAAAAAATTAAATATATATATATATATATATATATGTGTGTGTGTGTGTGTGTGTGTGTGTGTATATATATATCTCTACATACATGGGTGTGTTGCTTGAAAGCAAAAACAAAAAAAGAAAGAAGGGGTGAAAGAAGCGGGGTCACGCGGGGAAGGGAGGCCGGGACGGGGCTGCCTCTGCGCGGGACCGGACACCCGGAATGGTGTTCCCGGCGGCTTGGGGTGAGGTGGCAAGGCCGCCTGCCTCGCGGCTCCCCTATTCCCCTCACTCTTATTAATGAATGGTGCTACTATTCTCACCCGATAAATGTCTATTTTTACCCCATCATTAAAACTATATTATTAAAAATCAGTTTTTTATAATTAATTAACCAATAAAAAATGACAGATTTTACTATTTCAATTTTTAACTAACCTATTTTCTATCATGGGGTGTAAATAGACTCCGCCATTAATGAATCCATTGAAAACAAACAATATTTGATGAGGTTTGGGGGTGAAAAAGCTGGAAATTACCAATGAAAAGAAGGGAAGCGGACCCATGTCACAAGCCCGAGACCGATAGCGAAAAGTTTCCCACTCTTTAGGTTTGTTTTATTTTCACAATTTCTGTTGAAAAAACAAAGGAGGCGAGGCGTATTTAACCAACCACACTTTCATCCCCCCACGTTCTTAACACATAAACTCAATCCCCACTCTCCCCCTTCTCTTTCTCTCCCCCCAGATTTATAATTCTCTCCAATTCCAATTTAAATTCCATCAATGGGTTTACAGAATCAACTCACCGACCTTTCATCGGATTCTTTACCCGTTTTCTTCCTGGCCATCATAGCCAACGGCGTTTGTTATCTTCGTTCACTCCTTTTCACCTTCCTTCACGCTTTTGGAATCTCTCGTTACCCATCCGATGACGTCGACGACGCTCTGTTGTTTGACGCCGTTGGCTCTGGTTTAGCCGGACTTATCCTTCTCGCCGACCAGCTCAATCTCAACCGTATCTTCTCCTACAAGTACACCTTGTGTGCAGAAGGTCCCGATCCGGTCACCTCCGAATGTGTTGTGTGCTTGAACCGCCTCATCGATGGTGAACAGGTGCGCAAGCTCGCCTGCCAACACGTTTTCCACAAGGACTGCTTTGACGGATGGCTTGATCATCTCAACTTCAACTGTCCGCTTTGCAGGTCCTCGCTTGTCTCCGATGAGCGCGTGGCCATGACTCGCCGCCGTATGACGGATGACGTCATGGATTGGTTTACTTTCAGATGATCAGAGACAAATTGTATATTATTATATATACACACACACATAATTAAATCTGTGATGATAAGGTATACGGTACTCGACGCGCGGCTATGTTTTGTAAAATACTTATTCCAGAACAGAAATTGTCATTTCCAGAGAAATAAGCTATAGTAACATGTATCTCACGCATCGAACCTAGCATGTTATTCTGGATTTGAATATTCCTATTCTGGAAAAGCTCTGCCATATCTCTTGTTTTTACCTCTCTGTTCCAGAGGTTTTTTTCCACCTTCTTCGAGGGTGTTTAATTTGAAAGGAGTTGATGGCGGTTTTGACATTTGACATCTTCGTAGGTGTTTTTTTTTTCAAAAAAAAAAAATAATAATAAAACTTTTTACTTCTCTGTGTTTGAAGAGGGGTTTTTTTTGGGCTATTGAGCTCTCTCTAGTTTCTTGTTTATCGTAGTCTGTCTACTTTGTTACTCAAATTGCATTCAATAAATGAAGTTGTTACTTAATTCCTTTTTTCCCCGTTTCTTCTTGACTATGATTTTAAGAAGATACTTGAATAATCCATTTGTGATTTCTTCGAGAGCATTGCTATAGGCACACCCACTCTTCTTAATTTTTACTAATCACACACCTCACTTTACGTAATTTCCTCTCGTGTGATTAGGAATAAAGGGGCGTGCGTATAGAATCGCCCTTTAAAATGTTAAATCACTCATTTATGATTATATTAAGGATAAACGAAAGATCACATTAATTAGTATGCAGCGGTGTTCTGGAACCTTTGAAAGAAGATGATAGGAATAGAAAGGGAATAGGAACAAAAACCTGTGAAAAGAAGAAGAAAGTGACATGAAATTTACGGTCTATTTTTTTGGGTTTGAATTTTTAAAGCCATATTTAATTTAAGTGTTAATAATCTAAAAGTATATGTTTTGATTCAAAATGCATATATGAAAATTAAATTGTGTGATAAAAATATGCATTTTGAAATTGGGAAAAAAAAACAGAGAGAAAAAAAAGTGATTTTGACATAAGAGGAGGGGTACTAGAAGTTTTCTTCTGTGTTCTTGGAGAGGAAACACAAAAAAAAAACCTATAGGAAGTCAGAAACTGTTTAGATAACATGCACCATACTCTACAACCAATTAATAGTCAAATTATAAGTCAAAATTATAGGATATGACATATGAGAAATTAAGGTATGGTACATAAAGAAATTGTCTTAGATAAATTTTTGGATAACATATGTAAATTTTGTAATCACTAAAAAATATTTTATTAAGATTATCTACAATTAGCAATAACACATTAGAAAAATAGAAAGTATCATAGATGTCAATATTTATTATTGCAACACAAAATGGGTAATCAATAATTTAAGATTATTACAACGAAAATAACAATAATATAAATCAAAACAGACATATAATTAGAGTCGAGTTAAATTTAGTCTGTGTGAAACCATGCTTATGCGTTCTCTTTGAAGAGGACCTTACATTTTTTCTTTAAAAAAATTGTATAATGTTAATCAAATAATTAGAATGTACTACACTATTTGTTTCTAAGTCTAAAAAGAATGAAATTACATCGTTGTATTTTATCAGGTGTTAGAAATTTTTTAAAAAAATAACTTTTTAGTTTTATAAGCTAATAAATAAGTCATGGTTATAAAACATGTTAGAATACGGTTTAAAAAGTTAATAAACAAATAACATTTATAGAGTGTTTGAATTAACTTAATAGACATGTAAATATTCAAAAAGAACATATTGGGAAAATGAATGTTTAATTTAGGATAAAAATAAAAATGTTGATTGAAAAGAGTTTTTATTTAAAAAGACTTGTGAGATAATAATGTTTTTAAAAAGTGTGGTTTAAAGGATAAAAAAATTAGTGCTTATGATTAATGTTTATCAAAACACTTGTTTTTAAGGTTTTTTAATTGGGAAAACATTAACAAACATATTAAATTAATAATCTCAAACATCCACTAATTTATGGATCACAGTCTCTTCCCCGTGTGTTATTTATATTGGAAAAGTCATTTCAATTCCAGTTTTTTTTTACTAAGGAACCGGACTCTATTTTTCAAAAGAACTCAAAAATGCCTGTTTTGAATTTTAAATAAAATGGGCTAAACATTTGATCTCTTTTGCACTTATTATAGTAGTGTAATGATTTTTAGACCGACTTTCTAAAAAATATATAAAAAAAACCATTAAAAATTTTAATTCTGGATCTGTCACTATCACATCTTTTTTAATTGCCAATAACATTTGACATCTTGAAACACACACAAACACAAACACAATTGACATTAAAGTAGAATGAAAAACAAGTGTAAGGCTTAAGTTCTGCATAACTAGGAAGTAGTGTATGGCTGGGAGGTTTCATAGCTCTTGGTAGCTATAGGTTTAAAAGATAAGTGTTATTCTGGTTTCATTCCCAAATCCCTTCTACTCATTTAGGTGCAATCTAATCATTTCTTTTTTTGGGTCATTGGTTTGGATTTTTACTCCTTTTCATGTTGTTTGTATGGGTTGAAAGAGTAAAGTAAAATTTATTATTTCATTTTCAGGTTTTGCTCCTAGTTTCTTGTAGGTTTTTTTACCTCTGTTCTCGAATTAGGGTAGGAGAAGAAAGAAAAAAACATGAAGGAAAGAAAGGGGTAGAGTCTGCCGTAGAGAAATGATTCATTTTTTCTTTCTCTTCTTTTCTTCTCATAATTGGGCAGAAAATTTTGAGGGGAAAATCACTCCCACTTTCTCTCCTGATGACAACTAGCTTTCCGTTACGTTTGATAGAAAACACAAGTTTTTTTTTGTTCTTCAACTTTGTTCTTCTGGCTTTCATTAATTTTGTTTAAGAACAGAGTGTTAGGGTTTTAATATCATGTTGTCTTTCTAAAAAAATAAACCCTCAATTAAAAATATGATTTCTTTGAAGGTTAAGTAGCACTTGCCAAATTAAAAAGAGTTTTATTAATTAGATTGATGACAACAATTTGCCTGCCAATTTGATTTTTTTAAACGATAGTAATTACTAATTAGCAGGAGCGGATAAAAAGCAAACACTGTATGGGCCATCCAGTGGCCCACTCCATGGAAATATAAATACCTTTTATTCGATTTTTTTTAATATAAAATTTTTAACATTAATAAAAGTTGTACGTAACAAATCTTACCTATGTCATGTCATAAAACATATATATATATATATATATAATGGTATTAATCATTTAAGTATAAAGTATAACGAAATCATTACGATTTAATTAATAATGATTGTTCAACTTAAATAAGAATCTATAATCATAATTTGTTAAGTATATGTATATAAATAACATAATTTTACAATCAAACCGTAAATAAAAGACCTTTTTACACTAAAAACACCATATGCATAGAAATAATTCATGGCGTGAATGAAGCCATTGTCAAGGAATTTATAATCGAAATTGGGTTTATCTTAGTAATGATTTATTTCGTATAATTTTAAGTCATTGTGCTTACGTTATATGTTTCAATTTGACCATTATCAAAGACACATTGTTAATAAAAATGTAAACGCGTCATTAATTAAAATTGAAGTTTAAATTAACTAAATATCAATAATGACTAATACGAGACTAGTTTTAAACCACAAATAAAAAGTATGATGACCTAGCTATACGAGACAAGTAAAAAAAAAATATATGTTACTAAGTATCAACATTTTACATATTTACCATGTACTTGCTTAAAAATGAATGAAACGGGTGTGAGGATGGAACTAAATGGTTCAATGAGTATGCAAACGAACGTAAATTTATCATGCACGGTTCGGTCCCTTGTCACAAAAGTAAACTATTCTATATTTCTAGGGTTTATTACGTAAAAAACCAATGTGTGGTTTTTTTTTTTTTTTTTACGGTTTTTGCGTTTTCGTCTTTCCATGTTATTTTTTTCTAGAAAAGTCCACAAGTTTAAAAAAAAATTCTTTGGTTTTGTGAATTTGACTATTAGAGTTCGGTTATAATTGGTAAACTGAGTTTTAAAAAACTGAAAAATCACGTTCTAATAACTAAATTTCAATAAATCAAAAAGAAAAAGTTATCTTTTTATAACATTACATCTTTATTTATGTTAGAATCTTTGCATGTGTCATGTCACTGTCATTTATGGTGCCGGATAATTGATTTTGACCAATAAGAAACTCAGAAGCAAAAAACAAATCCGACTCACAAACAAACATGAAAAATAATGAAGTTGGAAGTTTGGAACGATGTCAAAAACAAAATTTTATTTAGGATAACGGTAAAGTGATAACTTCAAGGTTAATCACTCGTTACATAGTTATAAACTCATTTTCTATTGAACGAACCATCATGAAACCCATCAAAATACCTCTTCGACTCGCTCTTAAAACCATCTTTTCTGAGATATACAATTCGTCATCATCCTCAGCTTTCATGGAATCTGATACGATCCTCCACCACTTTTTAGTTTTTATACGGTTATGGTTTAGGGGTTGTTTGTTTAGTTCTTAACGGAATCATTAAGAAGTCATTCAAAGGTAAAATAACCTCTTAATGATTCCATTAAAAGGTAAACAAACAAGACCTTAGTCAGATTAGGAGCATTTGGATAGCCCTAAGCAGCTGTTTATCTTTGATCCCACAATTTTACAAACATTCAAAAAGGAAGGAAATTCCAAAGCAAATACAACTGTTGAAGTATTGTGTTTGCAAGTGGTTGTGTTGGGTGGACATGTATACATAACAAGTTGTCATACCCCCCTCTTTTGTTTTTATCCACAACAATTTTTGCAACTTGATGGTATCAATAAGACAATAAGTGGTGTAGATTTTTACAAATCCTCCTTATTCATTTATGTTTTTTTTTTTTTTTTTTTTTTTTTTGCTATTTAGATATTTATAAGATCAATACATCTATTTATTCAATAATTTTATAACGGAAATATCTTAAACTACATATAATATATTGAAAATTACTTGTAGTAATGATCAAAGAGCGTAAAAACCGACATGCTTTATTGATTCTTTTTATTATTTACGAACTTGAGAAAATCATATGGTGGTTGAAATTTCTTTTATCGAAATTATGCATGCGACTTTCGACTTAAAAACAAACGATAAACGATTATTTTTTGTTTGTATCAATGAAATGCTTCGACTCCAAGCATTTAAGTCTTGTAAAATAAATTGATGAATATCGATGTTGAAGGTGAAATATGGTAAATACTATGTTCGTTGGACCAATGCTAGTGGGCCTTTCTTTAATTGGGCTTTGTGTTTAAAGTTGTAAAATAAACAAACATTCAAACAAAATAAAGGTAAACATTATTACAAGTTCATGAACAGTTTTAACACTTCATAATTTTGATTTCATTTTGTTGCTTACATAGATTTACCTTCTTAAGAGTGGGTGGGTGTACCAAGGCCGCTGGGTCGGTGGCTTGGCCACCTCAGCCCACCCCGGCGATATCACCATCTCTTTTCCCCGCCAACCTCAGTTCCAATGGCACTTCATCCATTCACCAGCTTTCTTTTTTTTTCTTTATATATATATATATATATATATATATATATATATATATATATATATATATATATATATATATATATATATATATATTACTCACTATAAATACAAGTATACAACCATTCATATAATTTACCCCAAACAAATTTCTCATCTTTCAATTTACTCCAAAATCTCACAACACATCTAACTAAAATCATATTTTACATCTCAGTACACGTCTTCGTCGTCATCATCGAATCAGACAATAACCTTTGATCGGATGTGGTGAAACATATTACAACTGCACATATACCCAATTTAGACGGCTAGTTCGTAAATTTTAATTTTAGTTTAGTGACTTTTATTTGTAATTTCTTGTAATTTGTAATTTTTAGTTTCATCATATTTAGTTTTAGGTTTTGTAATTTTTAATTTTATTTATGTAACTTTTTTAAGTTAGTTTTTATTAAATTAAATATCTAAGTTTTAATTATTAATTATAAATAGATTTTATTTTTTAATAATTAAATTAAGAATGATAGAATACTGAGATTGATTAGTATTAAGTTTAAAAACTGTAATCACGGAGAGAAAAAAGTTGATGTTGTGAAAGTGTCCAAAATGATGATTTTCATAGTGGTGGGTATACCTTATGCCTAATGAATGGTGAAACCATCTACTAGTAACGGCTTCGATATTTGTGAAGGGGAAAAAATTTTACCAACCACAATAATAAACAATTAAAACTAGGGGTGTTCATTTTCGGATTATCCGATTTTCGAATATTCAAATTTCGGATAATCCGAAAATCGGATATATGAATTTTACTATCCGAATCTGTATCCGATTTTTGGATAATCTGAATTTCGGATTATCCGAAATCGGATATCGGATTATCCGAAATTAAAAATTTTTAATTAAACTTAAAATTATAAAATGAATTCAAATATACAAAATACAAATGTATATACCTTTTAATATATAAAACAATAATTGTGTCGTAAACGAAATTATATCATACTTTTTAAACGTAAAACAAAAAAAAACATGTCAAAAAATATTAAAAAACATTTAAATGAGTTATAATTATGTTAGAACGACATTATACATTTAAAATTAAAGAATATAATTATTCTTAGTCAAATAACTTATGAAACAAAAGTTTTAAAAACATAAAAAAGTTTAAAAAATTTTGGATTTCGGATTTCCGGATTATGCAAAATTCGTATCCGAATCCGAAATTTCGGATTATCCGATTTTCGAATATCCGAAAATTCAGATGATTTCACTTCGAGTTTTCGGATCCTCGGATTCAGATATTTTTGATAACCCCTAGTTAAAACGAAATAGAAGATACTCCATTCTAAAGCAAAAACCTCGTTTTAGGGACTTCTTTAAATGACTTTTTCCATATTTTGAACAAGAATCAACTTGGAACCAATAGTTTTGGATTTACGTAACAAGCAGTTTGTTATTGTTGAACTTACTTATACTCAATAATTTTTATGTTGGAGAAAATAAATAAAACCAGGAAATCAAAGTCAAACCAAAAACCGAATCCGGGAAATATAAAAATAGATCAGGGTAGCATCTAAAATTCAAAAATATATGTTTGGACTTGGGTTCTTAAGAAAAACCCAAATCGAACCATAATATGCTCACCCCTGATATATTTCAAATTTGTATTTGCTATCAACTATAACACGTTCAATAGATATGCACACACATACACACACATATAGGGGTTCAATGGAGAACCTTGATACATCGAAGAACCTCGAAAAATTTTCATGCACCACCACAAATGCATCACAATTCATTGATTTCACGTGATGCATCAAAGCGTGATGCATCGACTTCCACATGATGCATTATGGACATATTGTGGTTCTCCAAGGTTATTCAATGCATAGTGGTTCTCCATTGAACTCCACCATATATATATATATATATATATATATATATATATATATATATATATATATATATATATATATATATATATATATATAGAATATGGTTCGTGTGAGTACCTAAAAAATGCGGAGTACCGTGAGTATCTGTGAACACACGGGTTTTAGATGTGAACATGCTCCGAAAAAAATCTTTTTTTTAATTTTTTTTTTCATATTAATTTAGATACAAATAATATAAGCGTATTCGTAAAAGAATTACACACATTCACACTTTCTAGCCTCTTAAAAGTCATGTGAACATGAAAAAATTCATGTGAACATGCTTAGCTGTGAACATACATTCACAACAGTGCAGTTCATGTGAACTTGCACGTTTCACATAGTTATAGTGTGTGTTTAGGTGTGATTTTTTGCAAGTAGTCTTATATTATTAATTTAAACATGATTATGAAAAAAAATTTCAAAAAAAATGGTTTTAAGCGAGGTACCTCCGGTACTCCGCAAAACTAGTGGTACTCATTTGAACCCAAATCTATATATATATATATATATATATATATATATATATATATATATATATATATATATATATATATATATATATATATATAATCTTTACATAATTGTTTATTTGTGTTTTTGAAAGAGTGTTGTTATTTGCACCGTCATTATAGGAAAAAAAGATAGGAGAAATAATAAAGGATTACAATGAAAACATTATTGTTTTTTTTTTTTAAAAAAATATCTTTTAGATATGAGAATATGTTTAGATATGTTATGAATAGTTTTTGAGTTTTCATTTTCCACGCTCCTTTATAACATGGATTTAGATTATTAGATTGAAAACAAAAGTTCAAAACCTCAAAAATATGTTTTCAAGTTTACATGTAAATTTAAAAACTATAAACCGAAAACATTAAAAAACAATGAAACTAAACGCGTTTAACCTTTGTTTTTGATGAAATTTTTATCGATAACAAGTTAACTAAATGGGAAGTCTAAAAAAACACCCCATTATACCAAATAGACACCTCTATTAATAGTTTTTTTCTTTTTTTGACTAACTTTTTCTAACATTAACATTTATAAATATGCACGTCCTAGTTTCAAATGGCATGAAAAAAACATATTTTTAAGGAAACCTAAGGGAGCGTTTAGTTACCGAAAATTTTCAAAATTTCCATCTCACTTTTCAACAAAAATGAAAACTTGTTTACTTAACAACAATTTCATAAATTTTCATTTCACTTTTTAAAATACCACTTTTCATATTCTCTCTCTTACTTTTCTATTACCTACCCTATTTCTTTATAATACTCTCTTTCTCTCTCATACTTTTTCATCGTCTATCCTATTTTTTTATTTTATAATCACTCATCTCATTTTTTTAAAAACTAAAACTTCATCATCTAAACAATTTTCACTTTTCATAGAAACCCTTGTTTTTTCCTAAAAACTATAACTTGAAAACTGAATTTGAAAAATTACTAGTTTTCGTTAACTAAACGCAACCTAAACTCCTAGGGTAAACGGACCGTTGCGTTTTTAAGAAGCCATAATTAGAAAGTGAAAAAGAAATAAGAAATTTAGTAGTGGTGGCAAAAAAAAAAAAAAAAAAAAAAAAAAAAAAAAAAATGTGAGTAAGGAAGGAAGGGGATCTTCTTGGGATTAAGTTGTGATTAAAAAGCTGGTAACATGGGGTTTGTTCCATCACATCATCTCCTGTTACTGTTTTGCCAGATTTTGGTGGCTCTTTTGCCTTCATTTTTTAACACTTTTGTACTAATCATCTAAAATTAAATTAAACTATTTTTAATAGTTGTAAGATTTTTAATAATAATAAATTACTTACATATATAAGAACGTTTTTCAAAAATGCCATAGGAAATAACTTCTAATTTAAGTTTTTATACTAAAATACAACTTACCGACTTACCGTAAAAATAATGATTTTTCTTGACAAACACTTTAATTTTTATCTTTATGTATTTGTAAAACAAATAATAATCGCTCTGAACAAAAATTATTATTGTATCTACTTAACGATTGAAAAAAATAATGATTTTACTTGACAAAATAATCACTCTGCTGAACGGTTGAACTTGTTTCAACTTTCAATATCTGAACAAAAATTATTATTGTATCACTCCATTAGAGAATTTTTAATTTAATAATTTGGATTTTAGGAAATTATGTATTTTAAATTATTATGTGGATTTACATAATTGGCTAATGAGCTAAAAGTACATTGGCAAAACTTGTTGAACTCTAACTAAGACCGTTGAAAGTTTCATGGCTAAATTGAGAATTTAGAAATTCTATAACTAACGTATAGAGAGCAAGTGTAGGGCCTAATTATGCCTAACCCTCAAACTAGTTATAAGACTTAGAGTTAATAAGATGCAAAAGTTCATTGTTATCTTTATTTTATCAATCTCACCTAGGGCTCTCTTCTCCAAATTATTGCTACTCCAAAACATCTTGCAAATTGAAGCTGAAAATTTAAAAATGAGTTAAAATTGTTGATTGTAATTGAATCAATGATGTTATAAAAAGCATTTAGAGGTAACATTTGTGAAATATTTGCAAATACGAGTTAGGGTTCATACCCTTGGTGAGTAGATACTTAGATTGTACTCGTTTTGTGTTATGGTACAGACTTGGAATCACATATGGGATAGAAATCTTGCAAGAATTCTAAAATTTTGGTGTCAAACACAAATCAAGGTAATGCATGTATATGTCCAAGCATGGATTCATGTAATGGGATAGTGTTTGGAGTTAATATGTTGCTCAAATAGTTTAGTTATCATTTAAAAAGATATCCAAATCATTTTGTACGAGATGAGGGGAAAAAAGTTGAATTTTGTCAAATTTTAGGTGAAAACCCGTATATGCATAGGTGCAGTTCTTAGTCAACTCGTTGAGTCAATTATATGACTTGTCGAGTCAGAAAGCTACTGTGATGGGTATGTGCTTGAATTATCGTCGACTCTTCGAATCGGATGCCTGCTAACCATAAATTTACAAGTTGAATAATATAATGTTGGTTGATTGTAATAAAGAGTTGGGGTTTTATTTCATGGTTTAGACATAATAATAGTCGAGTTTAAGAGGTGGTGAGCTATACAGAATTGGTATCGGTGGAGATCGAAGTTTGGACGTGGTTATTGTAGTGAGTACCATTTAAATGTTTATTAAATTTCATATGCATTTAAATTGTTACATTTATAATTGTTGCATCATCTTTACACATTGCTTATCATACATGAAAATTGTGAGACTATATGAAATATGTGGAATTGTAATCGATTATTGAATTGAGGTGGTATAGTGTGTTCATTCTCTTGACTTTTGTGGGGAAGGTTCCAAGTCGTATGATTATTAAATTGAGAAGGACAGTGGACAGGTTTCCTCGACTTTGGGATGAGAGTTTCAGATCATCCAATTGATGAGAAAATGTAATCACAAATTGAGATGTGGCCAACGTGGGGTCGAATCATGGATCCGTATATATTTATATAAATATGTGTTTGTGGGTGTGCTACGACGTTGGTTGATTTGATTTAATTTTTGCATTTACTTGCATTTTATGTATAAGATTGGAAAGTTGGATAGTTGAACAATTATTGGGATCTCACTAATTAAGACATTGTTTGTTTATCTCTTAAGAGCGATGGGTATGGTCACCCCGCAAGGCAGGCGGCCTTGCCACCTCACCCTAAGCCGGCGGCTACACCAATCCTGGTGTCCGGCCCTGCGCAGATGAAGTCCCGCCCCGGCCTCCCTTCCCCGCGTGACCCCGCTTCTTCACCTCTCTTTCTTTTCTTTTCTTCTAACACAAACACACACAGTATCTACATATGTACTTTTCTTTTTTCTTTTTTTTTTCAACACAAACACACTAAATATACACACACACATGTATTTATATAATTTAGTTTTATAATCTTTTTATTTTTATTATTGTTTCTTATTATAGTTTCGTAAATGTTTGTATTTTTTATTTTAGTTTCGTAATTGTTGTTTCGTTCGTACAGTTTCGTAATCGGGAAACACACAATAACTATCTACATATGTATTTTTTATGTATTTTACTTTCATAATTTTAGTTTTTATTTATTGTTATGTATTTTTTAATTTTAATTCGGTAATTTTTAATTATTTTAGATTTAATAATTGTTTTCTTAATTAAAATGTTAAAAAAATTAAGAAAGATGGAAATGTTAAGAAAGGTGGGTATTTCCTAGTTAGAAAGATGGGGAAAGGTGGAGAGAGAAAAGCTGATGTGGCGCTGACGTGTACAGAAAGATGAGTTTGGGAAAGGGAGGTACTCCCATCACTCTAAATCTTAATGGAATCATTAAAATGTCATTTTATCTTTAAATGAGTTTTTAATGATTTCATTAAAAAGTAAACAAAAACCTCTAAGTTCGTATTTAAATTGGTGATATACTATTATTATTATTTTTTGGAACAAAGGCCGGATAAAATGGTAATATATTTTTCACACAATGAAAGTCTGGGTTAATATTATAAAAACCTTATAAACCTTTTTAGTTTCGTAATTAAGTTGCTAATTTTTTTATGATTGTTTAAGTTTCGAAACTATTTTTGTCATATTCAAAAGTATATATTTAACTTGTTTGACCGGTAACCAAACAAGTAACCTGGACTTTTCATCCGGTAACCAAATTTTTCGTTTTAGTGGTTGTGTTTTATCAGCTCATCCAGGAACTTGCAAAAAAATATATATATATTTTGTTTTAGCATGGAGGGAGAGATGAGTGTGTAAGTAAGTGTAATAAATAAGGAAAAGTAGGGTTGATGGGACATAGGAAGAGACAGAGATAGGGAGGGATAGGATAGGAGTGCAGTGGAGTTGCTGTTTTGTTGATCGAAAGCCAGCCGCACCACCAACAAACTATGACTTGACGCTGCTCCTTCCATTTTCCTCCATTTATTATTATTTTCATATTTACTCTTCCTACTTTTTTTTATTAACTTTTTATTTCTGTTACTCCTATTTTTCTTTGGCCATGTATATATGTTTAAAAACCTGGCATATTATTTGTAGTAAAAAGGGTTTATCATAAAATAAACGAACATGTTTTTATATTTTTTTTCGCTTTCCTTTCTTCATGTTAATTTTTTATAAAAGTTCTCAAGTTATTATTATTTTTTTTTTTGGTTTAGTGAAAAATGTATGTTAGAACCCGGTTCAGTCTCTAAAATCCCGGTTTAATAATTAAAACAGCGGTCTATTAGTCAAATTTCACAAAATAAAAAAAAATAATATTGATGAACAAAAATGCTAAAACTATGAAAACATGTTGGTTTTTTTCGTAATCAACCGTATTTTAAATTATTAAAAGTAAGAAATCCAATATTTAAAAGATGATCCTGCAGTCTGAAATTTAAAATAATAATATTTGGGAATATGGTATTTATAAAAGTCTCAATAGGATAATTAAACGGTTGACCATTAAGATCATTTGCAATAGAATCTGAGTTTGATTATCACAAGTCTTAATTTTATTAGGTTTATCGTTTAAAAGAATATGTAATGTCTAAAAGTTCTTAGTTAAAATATTAAGTTAATTTAATTACACATATTATTTAATAATTTATACAAACAGATTAAAATAAAATAACTAATATATTAAAATAGTTTAGTATTTCAATTAATATATAATAGGAAGATTGAATTGGACTCAAACAAGTATAAAATATATTTTATTTATTTATAAATTTATTTATAAAACAAAAAGTCACAAATTATATTAACTAGAAATATATGAATTTATATATAAAAATTTATAAGTAAAATATTAATTTACATATAGATTATCTTTGAAAACAAAAGGTAATACTATATTAATAGACAAATATATTATAACATCTTGTTTATTGTAACAAATAGGTAAACATTATGTTTTAAATTATGTAAAATAAAAATATACAAAGTTTAAAAAACAAAATTAACATGAATGATAAAAGAAGGAAATTACTTTTGATATACATTTTTACAAAGTTAAAAAAAATAATTTTTTTTTTGTATTTTCTATTAAAATTAATATTTATATATTTTAATTTTGAATTTACATACATTTTAGGTAAAATTTTCTTTGAACATATCCTCGTCATATTTGGGTTAGTAATACATGTACAAACAATTACTGCAAACGGTCAATATTTATATTCATAAAATTTAAGAAACTTATATAAGCAATGATTATAAGAATTACAAAAAAAAAAAAAAAAAAAAAACTTTTTGCCATAATCATTCTTATCTATTTTCGTCTTTTTGACATTATTCGTCCAACATCCAAAGTCCATACCCTCTTTCCGCTTATGAAAATTTCCGAATGTGTTCATAGGATTTTAATTTTGGCATTAACTCAATTTCACTTAATTAATTGCATGAAAAAAAACCTAAAACATGGTTTAAGTAAAATGTATAGACCATACGATCTATGATCATTAACATATTATTTAAGAGAGGTACATAAATACATTATTAATAATTAATAAATTACTTAATACAAGACAAAGTAAGATGATGGAAAGTATTACCAAAAGAAATATATTTTCATTACATTATAATTCATTCATAATTAAAGAAATTACATGATTGGTGTAAGAGTTGCATACCCGTAATTAAATTAAAAATAAAATATATAATCATCCTTTTACAACACATGCACCCATTAAATCTAATCTAAATCCAAATCTAAATTAACAAAAACTTAAAATAACCAAAACTTACATTGTATGCATCTCTTACATCCTCATGTAACATTAGCATTAATTAGCAACAATTACAAAAATATCCAATTTAATAATAATAATAATAATAATAATAAAAGATGTAGGCATTGAAAATTAAAGTTTGTAATAAAAATATCGGACCGGTACCCTCAATTCCCCAAAGCCATGCAATTAACTTTTTGATTTTCCAAATCTGCCCTTCCATGGAAAGGATGAAGGAGACACAGACTCAGAAGGCCAAATTAAATCGCAAAGCTCTCATCTTTTTTATATATTTGTTTATATTTCTTCAAAAGATGACAAGTGGTGGCGCCACCGTCCTCCTCCACCTGCGCCGCCGCCTCCAGTTCCACTTCCGCCACAGAATTCCGGTGACACCATTAACCATTTTCGTCGTTGAATGCCAAGAGACGGAAATGGTGAGAGAGAGAGAGAGAGAGAGATATTGGAACTAAAGAAGGTGAAAGTAATGAGAGAGGGGACACGAGGGGCCGATATATAAAGAGGAAATTGTGGCTTTTAATTATTTATTTTTGTATATTGTCAAAATATATGTCATCAATAAATAATTTAATATCAACGGGTTTAGACCATTTGGTAAGAGAATAATTATGTAAGTGAGAAGTCACGGTTCGACTCTCGTCAGAGGTAGGTTGAAATTTAGGTGGAGAATGTAAGTCTTAGGTAAATGAATCGTTTAGAACTAGAAATAGGATAGTTTGTCGTTAAAAAAAATAAAATCTGTACAAAATTTAATAAATAAAGAAATGGAAAATAGAAGAAGGTAGTAATTCGGGGTAGACACAGGTGGGTATAAATGTTCTTTGGTTGTCTCAAGGAACGGCCATTTTTCCATCATATGCTAACTAGACTAGTTTATTACCTGCGTATTATGCGGAAAATTTTAATGTATATAAAATATAACAAATGAAAAGATAAAGATATAAATATTATTTTGTAAACAAAAGTTTATAAGATGATATTATTATTTATTACGACCTATTAATTTTGTATATTTCTAAATATATATGAAGAGTAATTATTTTCTTATATATATTTTTTAAACTTTTATTATATTATATTATCTATCTATTCTATTATATGAGTAACTGGATACAACATGACATCTAGATAGAGCGCCAATTGGCTTAACATGGGATTGTCACGTGTACCTAACAGTTTCCTATTAATTTGCTTCTAAAATTTGTTTTTTCCAATCTATCTATAATAAATAATTTAAATATATCTAATCAAATCTAAATCTTATCTAATATAAAACTCAAATTTGAATTTGAATGATAACTTTTCTTTTTATATATTTATATTTAGGGTTTATTATGAAAAAAACCATAATGTTTTCCAATTTTTAGCGATTTAGTCCATCCATGTTATTTTTTACCATAAAACCCCTCATGTTACTGATTTGTTGTTGGTTTTAGGAAATATTTGACTTACAACTGGTTATACCGGTAATAAATCCTGATTTGCAGGTTGCCGGTGGTGGTTTGGTGGCGGCACAACACCTGAGACCGTTCTTGGTCGGCGACGGCGGCAGTTGTGTGGTGGGCGCAGCCGAGAGATCAAGCGAGTGACCGTAAGAGAGTGGGTGAGGGCGAGTGGTGGTGGTTGTCGTGAGGGCGGTGACGGTGATGGGGTTATGGGGGCGGCGGCGGCGGCGTTGTTAGGGTTGAGCCGCTGTCGTCGTGCCGGCGTTAGGGTTTCCGTGGTGGCAATGTATGGCGGCGCTAGGGTTCAGCTAGGGTTTCCTCCTGCCGGCGTTAAAGTTTATGCGGTGGCGGTGATGGGGTTATGGCGGCGCTAGGGTTTCCTCCTGCCGGCGCTAGGGTTGAGTCGTTGTTGTCGGAAGTTGCCGCCCCCAAAACATGTGCGATGGTAAAGATGGTTGTGCAGAAGATAATCGGCACAGAAGGGCTGCAAGGTGAAGTCGCCGGCGAATATGATGTGCAGAGATGATCGGAGAAGATGATCGGCAGGAGGAAACCGGTTACAACAGGTAACTTTCCTAAAACAAACAACGAATCAGTAACATGAGGGGTTTTATGGTAAAAAATAACATGGATGGACTAAATCGCTAAAAATTGAAAAACATGATGGTTTTTTTCATAATAAACCCTTATATTTATATATATTTTATTATATAAATAGATATTTTAAATTTGATAAAATATATTTAAAAATTATACTACAATATTAATGAAATTAATTTTTTAAATGTATACCCATGTTATACATGGGTTTATAAACTAGTAATAGAATAGATAGATAAGTAACTAGATGCCACATGACAGCTAGATAGAGCGCCAATTGGCTAAGCATGAGATTGCCACGTGTACCTAACAATTTCCTATTATTTGCTTTTAAAATTTGTTTTTTTCAATCTATCTATTAATAGTGTAGATAGATATATAATACATTTTTTATGACAAGAAATACGAATAAACGAGTATATTATATGTCACGTGTTATTATCTTTCTTGATTTGCTATCCATTACATTTTGTCATTTTTAAAATTTAATTTAAATACAAATCAAATAAGTTATAATCTAAATTAACTAACATAACAAATACAATACATAATCAACTAAAATCTAGTAAATTTTAATTCTTTTAATATTGTACATATCTTAGTAAATATTCATTTCTAATTTTTTCTAAAAAAATCAAACCATATAGTACATAGATATGTAACCTAGTGTTCTATCACATATCCTATTTTTCTTATTTTTTAATTACCCATCTTATTTTTCTTAAAACTAAAACTTTATCGTCTAAACAAGTTTTCACTTTTTACAGAACCCTTTGTTTATTTCTCTGAAAACTATAACTTGAAAACTGGAAATGAAAAATGACTAATTTTCGTTAATTAAACGCAACCTCATTTTTCCAACTCCAACCACCATAATTCCTTTGATATCCAATCCAGAAAACCCCAAACTTTTGAACAAGAGGGAACAACCCTTGTTTTCCATTTCATTTCTCTTCAAAACGCTGGTTTTTTAGAGAACTCATTCGAAATATGTGTATTCTGAAATAATTTATAAAAAATAAAAATATTGGTTTCATAATTTTAAAGAAGACAAAAGGATTTTATAAACATCAAACAATACAAAGATAGATAATGGCAAGGTTGTTTATTGTAACAAGTACTGGAATCTAGGAAATTCAAATCTTAAACACACTCTTTAAAAAAGTGTTTTCACTGATTAAACACACTTTTAATCCTAGGAAATTCAAATCTTAAAAATAGTGAAATCTATTGCTATATTTAGGGGGATGACCATTTGGACCAAACCGGCCCGAACCGGAAAAACCAAAAATCGAAATTAGGGAAATATGAAAACCGAAACCGGCCCAATATTTGTAATATGGGATCGGTCCGGTCCGATTTTTGGGTTTTTGGTCCGGTTTTTTGGTTCTTGGACCGGTTGGAAACGGTACAAGTTTTATAGATGTTTTAATGTTTTGTTTATGTTTCCTTCCTCAACTATTTCTTTTTATAAAATTATCAAGTTTATCACATTTTCTTTGAACAAAATAAAATATTAAACATACATTACTTTTATTAAGTTATTTATATTTTATCTCTATAAAAAATATTTTACATCGTTAAAAAGACTTTTACATGGTTATATATTTACGAAAGAGCTCAATAAAATATTAAATATATTTTTTATATGATTTAGAAATAATATTTAGAAAATTTGTTTCTTTATGGACTACAAAAAAATAACAATATAATATAAACTTTCAAATTGATAACATAAAGTTTAAATTCCGGTTTGGGCCCGGTTTAAAACCGAAAACCGGTGGATCGAACCCGGAAAACCGAAAACCGAAAATAGAGATTTTAAAGAAAACGAAACCGGACCAATTTCATTAATAATGGTTTGTTCCGGACCAATTTTTTTGATCCAAATGTTCATCCCTAGCTATATTTTACATAAATTAATATACAACCTAAAACTTGTTATTGTTATTTGCACATTAACCAATTTAATTATACTAAAGTTATAGAAAGGGTAACTTGTTTGTAGGCCCACTTAGTTATCTGTAATTAATTACTCTCTTGCTGTCATGCATATAAGTTCGGGGTAAAAATGTAGATTAATTGACTGGAGTGAGAATACATACATACGTGTGTGTATATAATTTTATTAACAATGTGAGAAGTCTTGAATCAAAACAACGTTGAATCGAAATAACACGTTGTTTTTACACATAATTTGTTTTGATTATATATATAATTT
The DNA here is from genome assembly GCA_020465985.1 of Centrapalus pauciflorus. NCBI lineage: Eukaryota > Viridiplantae > Streptophyta > Magnoliopsida > Asterales > Asteraceae > Centrapalus > Centrapalus pauciflorus. The sequence goes on along the minus strand of JAANYP010003593.1, from coordinate 248,644 downwards.
GTATCGTTGCAGAATTAAATTTTGTGCGGAGTTGTAGAATCAATATTCAATGTTGAATATTTAAATTTATCATCTTTATTCCATGTTGAATATATAAAATTCATAGGAATTCAATCTTAAATATACAGTGTTGAATATTCAGTGGTAAATATTAAATATGAATAAAAATAAAAAAAAATCATCGGTCACATTTTAGAAAAGATAAAACTTTGTTTTCATGGTATAATCTTTTTGTTATAAAAATTTATAATTTCTATATTATTTAATTTTGAAATTTTGTTATGTAGTTTTACACCAAAATTAGGTTTTTCAGTGATTATATATATATATATATATATATATATATATATATATATATATATATATATATATATATATATATATATATATATATATATATATATATATATAGACACTAAGACACACACGTATATATGGAGAGGGGACACTACTATTGTTTTGTTTTGGTAAGATTTGATATATTTTAATTAGTTAATAATCATATACCGATCATGTGTCGTCCAAGTTAATAAAAAAAAAAATTGACACTACTTAATGAATTAAAGCAATCTTATTAATATTGTTATATGATTGGTTAAGAAACAAATAAATACAATTACATCAATTAAAACAAGAAATCTTTTTATGGCTTTATGTTCCTGCCTTTTCTCATTATATTTCTTAGACAACAACATAAAGAGATGGTGGAATGCGTCTGATTCTAACATATTTTCGTTCCAGGATCTTCTAAATTGGGGATCGAGCATAGGTCTCAAGTTCTCAACAAATTGCTTTCATTTTTGTAATCTATACCTATTTTTGAGTAATCGGAAGAGCAATGAATTTAAATGTTTTTTTATTTTTAATCTGGTTCGAAAACTGAATGAAACTTTTTAACATGATTCAAAGTTACTCATAATTTCGAGTCAATTTTAGAGGTAAATTGAAAAGGAAGTTTGTTTTGGACTTTTGGTTTAATCGGTGGTCCCTTTTCTTTTTGGTGTTGTATTCTCTCTCGTTTTTTTTTCTTTTCATTTAGTTCCTTGTTAGTTGGTGTTTCTTTATAAATAAAAAAATCATATTTTATTTTTTTTAAAAACTAGTTTATTACCCGCGTATTACGCGGATAATTTTAATATATATAAAATATAATAAATAAAAAGATAAGGATATAAATATTATTTTTTAAACAAAAGTATATAAGATGATATTATTATTTATTATGACCTATTAATTTTGTATATTTCTAAATATATATAAAGAGTAATTATTTTCTTATATATTTTTTTAAACTTTTATTATATTATCTTATAATTAATAAGTTAGTAGATTATTAGATTTTGTTTGATTTGATTTGATTTGAATTTAAAAATGGATTATATTAGATTTGGATAGATTTAATTAATAAGTAGTAGAGAATTAGATTTTGTTGATTTGGATTTAAAAGTAGATTATATTAGATTTAGATAGATTTGATTTAAATTTCTTTATTATTTTTAAAATCTATAAATGCCACGTGTCGATTCATGGTGACAACACGTGGCTTCACCAGAAATGAGTATAGTTACTCTTTTAATAGTATAGATAGATGGGAAAACTGTTATGAATAGTTGAGAAAGAGATGGGGCATTAGCTCGAATAGCGAGGATCTTGGGGTGGAAGTGAGAAGAGAAAAAGTTGTGTGTGTGTGAATGTGAATGTAAATTTGTTTTTATCACCCCACTTAAGACAATGGAATAGTAGTCTTCGTTCCTGACTCACTTTTTTATTTACCATTTTATATTTACTTGGTGCCTTGGTGCGTGGATATATAATAATTATATGATCAAACTGAAAAAATAAGAAAAACTTGAATGATTTTTTAATAATAATAATCATCAAGTAATGGTTACGTCTTCAAATTACTTGTGATACCATGTAAAAGGTCAAATTTCCTTTCCGTCGCTAGCAGATGGAGCTCACCTCGCGTAAGGTGGGCGTCTTCGCCTTGTTATTAAAAATGAATAAAAATCTCATTTTTACCGACCTGTACCGTCTCAAACCCGACCCGATACCGGTACAGAATAGCCGAATACGATACGGACTCAAGGCCTATATATAACTTAAATTGGGAATAGGAACTAGTTTAATTTGAGAATTCCCAGTACCAGATTGGAAATATAACTAGTTATTCTTTTTAAATTCCTAATTTAATCCATATTATTTCTTAAATCCTGATTATATGTAAAACCAATTTTAAAACCTCGATTTCTCATTCATTTTTATTCACAAGCAATCATTCAACAATTATGAAATTGTCGTTATTTGTATAAAACTGCTGCTAACTTTTTTTTTTTTGGGATTTTTGTGTTTTAGTTTTAATATTCAGCATTTGTATCACTATAAAAACGGCACTAATTGATATAAAAATGGTTATCAAAATTTTTTTTGGCCTTGTACGTCATGCATTATAAGTTGTACATCGAACCATGATGCTAAATGAGACTAGTACCGATTTTTTGATATCGAATACGGTACTAGTACCGACCCCGAATATCACAAACGGCACTGGTCCCAAACTCATCCCTAAGTCATTATTATTATTGTTGTTATTATTATTATGTAGTGTTTTAGTTATTATAAGAATTTGATATATTATATATTTATATATGAATGTATACGGACTTGAAATACATATATGCAAGATATGTGTGTACACATATACATATGTATTAGTTGATAAACCCACGTATGATGTGAATAATTTTTAATACCTAATTGTTTAGATAAAATATATATAAACTTAAAAGTAAACCATATAAATATCGATTATTATAAATAAATACAACAAAAATACAACTTTGATATTATATATCTATTTTAAAATATTCATGAACAATAGTTATTTTTAAAATTCTTTATTTTCCTAAGTTTATACACACATATAAATACACACACATATATAAATCGATACAATTTGAAAGTTTAATTTTACGTAAAACATAATGTGTGTGTGTCTATATATATAAAAATAATTAAAATATTATAAAATATTATTTTATTAATATTGTGTTAAGGTTATTTTTTAAATATTTAATATTATTTATATAATATGTATTTACTTTAATAAGTTTATAAACAAATAATATATTTTTAATTAGATATATAGATAAATATATATAAGTTATAAGTTAGATGTAAATTTGAAATTTATCTATTTATTAGTATTTGTAGATATTAAAAATAATAAATTGTATTTACTTTTAAATTTATTAACGTTTATAGATATTAGAAATATATATATATTTTTATTTTATATTTTAAAACTAATAATATGTAATTATCTATTTAGGTAAAGCATAGTGCTTTTACGTGATAATTTATCTTTTTCTTTATTATATATACAGTAATATAGTGTAACATCCCGGATTTGAGCCTGGTACGTGGATTTAATTTATTGGCTCATTATTTTAATAATTATTGCGTCGGTCCAATTAAATCCCGTTTCGTGGATTTAACGTGTCGAGACCGAGTGATACGTGTCTCCGAGCTAATAATTAGCGGATTAATTATCTCCTTCAGATCGTGGAATTAATTGGGTCTTAATGATATAAATTATGAAAAAGTGATATCGGGTCCGGGTTAGTGGGTTCGGAGCCGGATTAAGGATAGAGACGTACATATATTGAGTCCCTTTCACTTTTTCCCTTATCCTTCATTCCTTCTTTTCCCAAAATTCAGAGATAACCTAAAGGTGTGTGTGTGCTGTGGATTTGGGGCTGCAAAGGGACTTCAAGAAGTGATTGGGCTGCTGGGGATTGATCTTCTCCTTCTTGGTTGTTTGTGCTTGGAGGTTCAAGAGGTAAGAATTAGATTTGATAACAAAATCTTGAGATATGTTTGTATTATGATTGAGAATTGCAATTTCTGTGGTCTATGGGTTGTATATATATGAGTTACGTACCCTTTGTTGCTGGGAATCGAGTGTAGAAAGGAGTATTACTCCTGGTTCAGCTATGGGGTTCGAAGGTGAAGACTGAGAACAGTCGGCTGGTCGCGGCGCGACGCGCAGGGGGCCGCGGCGCGACGCGCAGAAGGAATTGGGCGCGACGCGAGTGCAGGGGGCTTAGCGGCGCGAGCCGCAGCCTGCAGGGGAAATCCGACTTGATCATTTGAGGGGAGTTTTGGGGTCGTTATTGGTTGGGTTCCCTCGGGATATTGTCGAATTGAATTTCTTGGGATTTTGGGTCTTGATAGGAATTCCATAAAAGAGTTTCGGGGATCGGTTATCCATTCGGGAATATGTTTCGGGTTTAAATTGATTGCGATAGTTATGTTTGATTTGAGTTGTGTGGCTATTGAGCTTGCGTTAATATGTGAAGTCCGTGGTGTTTACAGGTTCTAGCCGATCACGTGCCGAGCCGCATTAGAGTTTCGGATTTCCAAGCGAGTTTTGGGTAATCGGTGAGTACTCGAGTTCTTTTACAAATCGCGCGTAGTCTTTTACGAGTCAGTTATGTGATGTGATATGTGTATATGAGACAGAGGTGCGGCGCAGGTATGAGTTTCCCCACCCTATACGTGCTACATGTGTTTGAATTGCAGGTACCCGCGATATGTGATCGCGCAGGCTGACTGCCCCTAACCAGTCACGAGATATGAGGCTGTATATATACGGCAGTGATATGCCAGGTCGCTCCTGTGCCTATTGAGTAGCTAACCGCTGCTGTGTGCGGCCTGTTAGCTGGGGAACGTGGTCCCCTTTTTGAGCAGAGATATGTGTTATGCATCGAGTTGCATATGTGTGCCGAGATATGTGTGTTGTGTATGTTTTATGTGCTTACCTGCAGCGTCTAACCCTCGCGTACTCACAAGCTGTCCAGCTTATGTTTTCGAGTCTTCTGTGTGTCAGGCAGTCATACTGTGGGATCGCAGTCACAACCGCAACAGCCGAAGTAGGGATCGGGGCAGTTTAGAGCCGTGTATGCTGACTGTATTTTGATGCTAGACTTTAGAGTTGTCATCAATACTCTGTTGTGTTTATGTATCAGTGTCGGTTATGAGACGATGTATGACTCCGTGTTAAAAGTTTTAATTAACAGTGTTTTCCGCTAATCCTGTGACATGTGCATTATGAGATGATTGCGATATTGCCACCTGTGTATTGTATTGACGTGGCATTTGTGTGAGAAATGTGGGTGTTACAGCTTGGTATCAGAGCTTGTGGTTTCAGTACTGAGTATCAGTGGATTGCTTGTGCTCTTACCGTGTTCAGATCTGTGGGATCCTTCCCTGAGACTGAGTTTAGCGGAATTAACTGACCTAGCTTATTGTATAACGCTGGGTGATCGACCTGTTATCTTACCTTTGTGATATGTGCAGGTTATTATGGCAGGTCATGGCGAGGGTTCAGGGCCAGAGAGACCAGCGGGAGACGAGTATGTCCGCCAGTCAGAGATGTTATCAGTATTGACTGAGTTCTACAGAGAGAGGGACAGAGAGAGAGAGCAGCAGAGACAGAGAGTTGATCCGCCGCCAGTGACTAGTGCTGAGACAGTGGTTGGGGCATCTTCTTCTTCTGCTCCTCGAGGTGGGTCCTTTAAGGACTTTATGGCGGGAGCCCCACCTCAGTTCCGAGGCGGTGGTGAGCCGGGTGCGGCTATGGCATGGGAGAGAGAGATAGAGGCGGCATTCCGAGTTGCCCATGTCGACCCTCGTGATATGGTCGGCTATGCGGCTTACCAGCTAAAGGGAGGGGCTTCACAGTGGTGGAAGTCCATTGAATCATCCATGACTACTGCAGCAGCTTATGCTATGACATGGGATCAGTTCCGTGCCATCTTCGAGCTTCAGTATATTCCCCGGGATGAGCGCCGGGAGATGGAGCGTCGTTTCTTGCACCTTCAGCAGGGCAGCATGTCAGTTCAGCAGTATGTAGACAGGTTTAACGAGTATGCTCAGTTTGCGCCCCAGCACGTGGATACAGAGGTTCGGAAGGCTGATGCCTTTATTGATGGTTTACGGTCGGACATTCGGGAGTTCGTTGGGCTTCACGACACCCCGACGTTTGCGAGAGCCTTGGAGTTGGCTCGTGTCAGAGAGAGAGAGATTGAGAGACAGAGGGGTCAGCCTCCACCCCAGAGACAGAGGATAGGGACGTCTGAGCAGTCCCAGAGTTATTATCGAGAGCCTCAGGATTTCCAGAGAGAGAGACAGCCTGAGCAGCAGCAGGTTCAGGGTTCAGGATTTCGCAGAGACAGAGATAGAGGCAGAGACCGTAGATCCCGGAGGTCTGGGCAGTATCAGGGATCAGGGACGGCCAGTCAGAGTCAGGGGCAGACTTCCCGTTACAGTGCTCCGAGTCAGAGTCAGAGTAGCATGGGACAGGGGTCCCAGCCATCCGGGAGTCGGGCAGACAGTTCAGCTGGAGAGAGAGACTGTCCGAGGTGCCGCCGTCGCCATTCCGGTCCTTGTGTGCCGGAGCAGCCCAGATGTTATCGCTGTGGTCAGTATGGCCACACATCATTTACATGTACTTCGAGGGATTCCCTGTGCTTCCGCTGTGGGAGGCCAGGTCATATTGTGAGAGATTGTCCGGATGCGCCGCCAGCAGTGCAGGGAGCGAGCACCAGCGGTGCTAGAACTGAGCCGTCGTCTTCGAGCCGCCGTGAGTCAGCGCCCAGAGGCAGGGGTAGAGTATTTCAGGCTACGGCAGAGGAGGCCCGCGAGTCTACCGATGTGGTATCTGGTACGTACATTCTGAACGGGCTTAGTGCTCATATTTTATTTTATTCTGGAGCAGACCGCTCCTATGTGTCTGTTGTATTCTGTGCCTACTTTTCTGTGCCTGCTACTGTTTTATCTGTGCCGTTAGTCGTTGAGAGAGTAGACGGTAGTACTGCTTTAGTAAGTCGGGTATACAGAGATTGTGTCCTTGAGATAGATGCTCACCGGTTTTCGATCGATCTACTGCCGATAGAGATTAGCAGTTTCGACGTGATAGTGGGTATGGACTGGATGACAGCCAGGCGGGCCGATATTCTGTGTGCGAAGAAGATGATCCGGATACCCATTTCAGACAGTGAGACGGTGACAGTATACGGCGAGAGGCGCCGGGGTGAGATTGGCATTGTTTCTATGGCCCGAGCTCAGAGATATGTCGCGAAGGGATGTGAGACCTTTCTGGCTTATGTTGTTGACGCCAGATTAGAGAAGAAGACCTTAGCGGATATACCCGTAGTTCGAGAGTTCCCTGAGGTATTCCCAGAGGAGTTGCCTGGGCTACCGCCAGATCGTCAGGTCGAGTTCCGTATCGACCTTATCCCTGGAGCGGTGCCTATTGCGAAGACGCCTTATAGGCTGGCACCTACTGAGATGAGAGAAATGATGTCGCAGCTTCAGGAGTTGCTTGATCGTGGATTTATCCGTCCGAGTTCGTCCCCGTGGGGAGCTCCCGTGCTATTTGTGAAGAAGAAGGACGGTTCTATGCGGATGTGTATCGATTATCGAGAGTTAAATAAAGTGACGGTGAAGAACCGTTATCCGCTTCCACGTATTGACGATCTGTTTGATCAGCTACAAGGTTCGAGCTTCTTTTCGAAGATTGATTTGAGATCGGGTTATCATCAGCTGAGAGTTAGAGAGGAGGATGTGCCGAAGACTGCGTTTCGGACGAGATACGGCCATTACGAGTTCCTAGTCATGCCTTTCGGACTGACTAACGCACCCGCGGCATTCATGGATTTGATGAACAGGGTGTGTAGATCTATGTTGGATCGGTTTGTGATTGTCTTTATCGACGACATCCTGATTTACTCGAGGAGTGCCGAGGACCACGAGCAGCACTTGCGAGAGGTTTTATCTGTGCTGCGAAAGGAGCGACTTTATACGAAGTTCTCCAAGTGTGAGTTCTGGTTGCGCGAGGTCCAGTTTCTGGGACATGTTGTGAGCGCCGAGGGTATTTCAGTGGATCCGGCAAAGATTGAGGCCGTTATGAGTTGGGAGCCGCCGAAGACTGTGCCTGAGATTCGCAGCTTTTTGGGTCTAGCCGGGTATTACCGTCGCTTCATTCAGGACTTTTCGAGGATTGCCAGGCCGTTGACGAGATTGACACGGCAGTCCGTTCCTTTCGTATGGTCCGATGAGCAGGAGTCGGCGTTCAGAGAATTGAAATCCCGGTTATGTCAGGCTCCAGTGTTAGCATTGCCCGAGGGTACAGAGGATTTCGTGGTTTACTGTGATGCGTCAGGTACCGGTTTGGGTTGTGTTCTGATGCAGCGAGGCAAGGTGATTGCATATGCGTCGCGACAGCTGAAGACCTACGAGGAGAGTCATACCGTGCACGACCTTGAGTTAGACGCAATAGTGTTTGCGTTGAAGATATGGCGTCATTATCTGTACGGTTCGCGATTTGTAGTGTATACCGATCATAAAAGTCTTCAGTATCTGTTCAGTCAGAAAGAGCTAAATATGAGACAGCGGCGCAGCCTCGAGTTACTGAAAGATTATGACTGCGAGATTCAGTACCATCCTGGTAGGGCCAATGTGGTGGCCGATGCGTTGAGCCGTAAGGCGTGTGGCCAGACGGTAGTTTCCCGAGCAGCGAGGCTCGAGGTTACATCGACTCTTGTGGAGAGTCTGAGATATGCTCAGTTAGAGGGTTTGCGAGCGGAGAATGTGAAAAGAGAACGGCTTGCGGGACAGCTAGAGACATTGAGTAGAGATAGCAGAGGTTTGTGGGCGTTTCATGACCGAGTCTGGGTTCCGAGGGTCGGTAATCTGCGGCAGCTGATTTTAGACGAGTCGCATTGTTCGAGATTGTTTATCCACCCCGGGAGCACCAAAATGTATAGAGATCTGCGCGAGTTCTATTGGTGGCCAGGGATGAAACGAGACGTGGGCCGATATGTCGAGGAGTGTATGACTTGTCTACGTGTGAAAGCCGAGCATCAGAAGCCTCACGGGCATTTGCAGCCTTTAGAGATCCCTGAGTGGAAGTGGTATCATATCACGATGGATTTCATCGTCAGGCTTCCGCGCACCGTTCGAGGCAACAATATGATTTGGGTGATCGTCGATCGGTTGACGAAGAGTGCTCATTTCTTGGCAGTGAGAGGCACCATCACTATGGATCAGTTGGCCCGGTTATACATCAGTGAGATAGTGTCGAGGCACGGCGTTCCGATGTCGATTACGTCTGATAGAGATACGCGGTTTACTTCGAGGTTCTGGCAGAGCTTTCAGCGCGAATTGGGGACGAGAGTTCAGTTGAGTACCGCGTACAGACCTCAGACAGACGGGCAGACAGAGCGGACGAATCAGACTCTCGAGGATATGCTCCGAGCTTGTGCGATCGATTTTAGTGGTAGTTGGGACGTTCACTTGCCGTTAGTCGAGTTTGCGTATAACAACAGCTACCATTCCTCCATCAAGATGGCTCCGTTCGAGGCACTGTATGGGCGTAAGTGCCTAACCCCTGTGTGTTGGGGCGAGGTCGGCGAGCGACCTATCAGTGGGCCCGAGTTGTTACAGGAGACGAGCGATAAAGTGGCGGTTATCCGCGAGCATATGAGAGTAGCACAGAGCCGGCAGAAAAGTTATGCCGATCGTCGTCTGAATGAGCTCGAGTTCAGTGTTGGAGATCGCGTGATGTTGAAAGTGTCGCCGTGGAAGGGAGTTATCAGATTCAGGCATCGAGGTAAGCTGAGTCCGCGGTACATCGGTCCGTTCGAGATCATCGCCAGAGTCCGAGATCAGGCGTATAGACTGAGATTGCCTCCCGAGCTGGCCGGAGTCCACGATACATTCCATGTGAGTCATCTGAGGAAGTGTTTAGCCAAGGATGATCAGCTTGTGCCGTTATCTGAGATAACCGTGGATAATCACCTGAGATATGTCGAGCAGCCTGAGGCGATTACCGATCGTAAGGTGAAGAGATTGCGAAATAAAGAGATTGCGCTAGTACTCGTTCAGTGGAGGCATCATAAGGGTACTAGTGCCACCTGGGAGCCCGAGGCCGAGATGAGGAGCCGTTATCCACAGTTGTTCCCGAGTCCTAGCTAGATTCCGGGACGGAATCTTTTTAAGAGGAGAGGATTTGTAACATCCCGGATTTGAGCCTGGTACGTGGATTTAATTTATTGGCTCATTATTTTAATAATTATTGCGTCGGTCCAATTAAATCCCGTTTCGTGGATTTAACGTGTCGAGACCGAGTGATACGTGTCTCCGAGCTAATAATTAGCGGATTAATTATCTCCTTCAGATCGTGGAATTAATTGGGTCTTAATGATATAAATTATGAAAAAGTGATATCGGGTCCGGGTTAGTGGGTTCGGAGCCGGATTAAGGATAGAGACGTACATATATTGAGTCCCTTTCACTTTTTCCCTTATCCTTCATTCCTTCTTTTCCCAAAATTCAGAGATAACCTAAAGGTGTGTGTGTGCTGTGGATTTGGGGCTGCAAAGGGACTTCAAGAAGTGATTGGGCTGCTGGGGATTGATCTTCTCCTTCTTGGTTGTTTGTGCTTGGAGGTTCAAGAGGTAAGAATTAGATTTGATAACAAAATCTTGAGATATGTTTGTATTATGATTGAGAATTGCAATTTCTGTGGTCTATGGGTTGTATATATATGAGTTACGTACCCTTTGTTGCTGGGAATCGAGTGTAGAAAGGAGTATTACTCCTGGTTCAGCTATGGGGTTCGAAGGTGAAGACTGAGAACAGTCGGCTGGTCGCGGCGCGACGCGCAGGGGGCCGCGGCGCGACGCGCAGAAGGAATTGGGTGCGACGCGAGTGCAGGGGGCTTAGCGGCGCGAGCCGCAGCCTGCAGGGGAAATCCGACTTGATCATTTGAGGGGAGTTTTGGGGTCGTTATTGGTTGGGTTCCCTCGGGATATTGTCGAATTGAATTTCTTGGGATTTTGGGTCTTGATAGGAATTCCATAAAAGAGTTTCGGGGATCGGTTATCCATTCGGGAATATGTTTCGGGTTTAAATTGATTGCGATAGTTATGTTTGATTTGAGTTGTGTGGCTATTGAGCTTGCGTTAATATGTGAAGTCCGTGGTGTTTACAGGTTCTAGCCGATCACGTGCCGAGCCGCATTAGAGTTTCGGATTTCCAAGCGAGTTTTGGGTAATCGGTGAGTACTCGAGTTCTTTTACAAATCGCGCGTAGTCTTTTACGAGTCAGTTATGTGATGTGATATGTGTATATGAGACAGAGGTGCGGCGCAGGTATGAGTTTCCCCACCCTATACGTGCTACATGTGTTTGAATTGCAGGTACCCGCGATATGTGATCGCGCAGGCTGACTGCCCCTAACCAGTCACGAGATATGAGGCTGTATATATACGGCAGTGATATGCCAGGTCGCTCCTGTGCCTATTGAGTAGCTAACCGCTGCTGTGTGCGGCCTGTTAGCTGGGGAACGTGGTCCCCTTTTTGAGCAGAGATATGTGTTATGCATCGAGTTGCATATGTGTGCCGAGATATGTGTGTTGTGTATGTTTTATGTGCTTACCTGCAGCGTCTAACCCTCGCGTATTCACGAGCTGTCCAGCTTATGTTTTCGAGTCTTCTGTGTGTCAGGCAGTCATACTGTGGGATCGCAGTCACAACCGCAACAGCCGAAGTAGGGATCGGGGCAGTTTAGAGCCGTGTATGCTGACTGTATTTTGATGCTAGACTTTAGAGTTGTCATCAATACTCTGTTGTGTTTATGTATCAGTGTCGGTTATGAGACGATGTATGACTCCGTGTTAAAAGTTTTAATTAACAGTGTTTTCCGCTAATCCTGTGACATGTGCATTATGAGATGATTGCGATATTGCCACCTGTGTATTGTATTGACGTGGCATTTGTGTGAGAAATGTGGGTGTTACAGCTTGGTATCAGAGCTTGTGGTTTCAGTACTGAGTATCAGTGGATTGCTTGTGCTCTTACCGTGTTCAGATCTGTGGGATCCTTCCCTGAGACTGAGTTTAGCGGAATTAACTGACCTAGCTTATTGTATAACGCTGGGTGATCGACCTGTTATCTTACCTTTGTGATATGTGCAGGTTATTATGGCAGGTCATGGCGAGGGTTCAGGGCCAGAGAGACCAGCGGGAGACGAGTATGTCCGCCAGTCAGAGATGTTATCAGTATTGACTGAGTTCTACAGAGAGAGGGACAGAGAGAGAGAGCAGCAGAGACAGAGAGTTGATCCGCCGCCAGTGACTAGTGCTGAGACAGTGGTTGGGGCATCTTCTTCTTCTGCTCCTCGAGGTGGGTCCTTTAAGGACTTTATGGCGGGAGCCCCACCTCAGTTCCGAGGCGGTGGTGAGCCGGGTGCGGCTATGGCATGGGAGAGAGAGATAGAGGCGGCATTCCGAGTTGCCCATGTCGACCCTCGTGATATGGTCGGCTATGCGGCTTACCAGCTAAAGGGAGGGGCTTCACAGTGGTGGAAGTCCATTGAATCATCCATGACTACTGCAGCAGCTTATGCTATGACATGGGATCAGTTCCGTGCCATCTTCGAGCTTCAGTATATTCCCCGGGATGAGCGCCGGGAGATGGAGCGTCGTTTCTTGCACCTTCAGCAGGGCAGCATGTCAGTTCAGCAGTATGTAGACAGGTTTAACGAGTATGCTCAGTTTGCGCCCCAGCACGTGGATACAGAGGTTCGGAAGGCTGATGCCTTTATTGATGGTTTACGGTCGGACATTCGGGAGTTCGTTGGGCTTCACGACACCCCGACGTTTGCGAGAGCCTTGGAGTTGGCTCGTGTCAGAGAGAGAGAGATTGAGAGACAGAGGGGTCAGCCTCCACCCCAGAGACAGAGGATAGGGACGTCTGAGCAGTCCCAGAGTTATTATCGAGAGCCTCAGGATTTCCAGAGAGAGAGACAGCCTGAGCAGCAGCAGGTTCAGGGTTCAGGATTTCGCAGAGACAGAGATAGAGGCAGAGACCGTAGATCCCGGAGGTCTGGGCAGTATCAGGGATCAGGGACGGCCAGTCAGAGTCAGGGGCAGACTTCCCGTTACAGTGCTCCGAGTCAGAGTCAGAGTAGCATGGGACAGGGGTCCCAGCCATCCGGGAGTCGGGCAGACAGTTCAGCTGGAGAGAGAGACTGTCCGAGGTGCCGCCGTCGCCATTCCGGTCCTTGTGTGCCGGAGCAGCCCAGATGTTATCGCTGTGGTCAGTATGGCCACACATCATTTACATGTACTTCGAGGGATTCCCTGTGCTTCCGCTGTGGGAGGCCAGGTCATATTGTGAGAGATTGTCCGGATGCGCCGCCAGCAGTGCAGGGAGCGAGCACCAGCGGTGCTAGAACTGAGCCGTCGTCTTCGAGCCGCCGTGAGTCAGCGCCCAGAGGCAGGGGTAGAGTATTTCAGGCTACGGCAGAGGAGGCCCGCGAGTCTACCGATGTGGTATCTGGTACGTACATTCTGAACGGGCTTAGTGCTCATATTTTATTTTATTCTGGAGCAGACCGCTCCTATGTGTCTGTTGTATTCTGTGCCTACTTTTCTGTGCCTGCTACTGTTTTATCTGTGCCGTTAGTCGTTGAGAGAGTAGACGGTAGTACTGCTTTAGTAAGTCGGGTATACAGAGATTGTGTCCTTGAGATAGATGCTCACCGGTTTTCGATCGATCTACTGCCGATAGAGATTAGCAGTTTCGACGTGATAGTGGGTATGGACTGGATGACAGCCAGGCGGGCCGATATTCTGTGTGCGAAGAAGATGATCCGGATACCCATTTCAGACAGTGAGACGGTGACAGTATACGGCGAGAGGCGCCGGGGTGAGATTGGCATTGTTTCTATGGCCCGAGCTCAGAGATATGTCGCGAAGGGATGTGAGACCTTTCTGGCTTATGTTGTTGACGCCAGATTAGAGAAGAAGACCTTAGCGGATATACCCGTAGTTCGAGAGTTCCCTGAGGTATTCCCAGAGGAGTTGCCTGGGCTACCGCCAGATCGTCAGGTCGAGTTCCGTATCGACCTTATCCCTGGAGCGGTGCCTATTGCGAAGACGCCTTATAGGCTGGCACCTACTGAGATGAGAGAAATGATGTCGCAGCTTCAGGAGTTGCTTGATCGTGGATTTATCCGTCCGAGTTCGTCCCCGTGGGGAGCTCCCGTGCTATTTGTGAAGAAGAAGGACGGTTCTATGCGGATGTGTATCGATTATCGAGAGTTAAATAAAGTGACGGTGAAGAACCGTTATCCGCTTCCACGTATTGACGATCTGTTTGATCAGCTACAAGGTTCGAGCTTCTTTTCGAAGATTGATTTGAGATCGGGTTATCATCAGCTGAGAGTTAGAGAGGAGGATGTGCCGAAGACTGCGTTTCGGACGAGATACGGCCATTACGAGTTCCTAGTCATGCCTTTCGGACTGACTAACGCACCCGCGGCATTCATGGATTTGATGAACAGGGTGTGTAGATCTATGTTGGATCGGTTTGTGATTGTCTTTATCGACGACATCCTGATTTACTCGAGGAGTGCCGAGGACCACGAGCAGCACTTGCGAGAGGTTTTATCTGTGCTGCGAAAGGAGCGACTTTATACGAAGTTCTCCAAGTGTGAGTTCTGGTTGCGCGAGGTCCAGTTTCTGGGACATGTTGTGAGCGCCGAGGGTATTTCAGTGGATCCGGCAAAGATTGAGGCCGTTATGAGTTGGGAGCCGCCGAAGACTGTGCCTGAGATTCGCAGCTTTTTGGGTCTAGCCGGGTATTACCGTCGCTTCATTCAGGACTTTTCGAGGATTGCCAGGCCGTTGACGAGATTGACACGGCAGTCCGTTCCTTTCGTATGGTCCGATGAGCAGGAGTCGGCGTTCAGAGAATTGAAATCCCGGTTATGTCAGGCTCCAGTGTTAGCATTGCCCGAGGGTACAGAGGATTTCGTGGTTTACTGTGATGCGTCAGGTACCGGTTTGGGTTGTGTTCTGATGCAGCGAGGCAAGGTGATTGCATATGCGTCGCGACAGCTGAAGACCTACGAGGAGAGTCATACCGTGCACGACCTTGAGTTAGACGCAATAGTGTTTGCGTTGAAGATATGGCGTCATTATCTGTACGGTTCGCGATTTGTAGTGTATACCGATCATAAAAGTCTTCAGTATCTGTTCAGTCAGAAAGAGCTAAATATGAGACAGCGGCGCAGCCTCGAGTTACTGAAAGATTATGACTGCGAGATTCAGTACCATCCTGGTAGGGCCAATGTGGTGGCCGATGCGTTGAGCCGTAAGGCGTGTGGCCAGACGGTAGTTTCCCGAGCAGCGAGGCTCGAGGTTACATCGACTCTTGTGGAGAGTCTGAGATATGCTCAGTTAGAGGGTTTGCGAGCGGAGAATGTGAAAAGAGAACGGCTTGCGGGACAGCTAGAGACATTGAGTAGAGATAGCAGAGGTTTGTGGGCGTTTCATGACCGAGTCTGGGTTCCGAGGGTCGGTAATCTGCGGCAGCTGATTTTAGACGAGTCGCATTGTTCGAGATTGTTTATCCACCCCGGGAGCACCAAAATGTATAGAGATCTGCGCGAGTTCTATTGGTGGCCAGGGATGAAACGAGACGTGGGCCGATATGTCGAGGAGTGTATGACTTGTCTACGTGTGAAAGCCGAGCATCAGAAGCCTCACGGGCATTTGCAGCCTTTAGAGATCCCTGAGTGGAAGTGGTATCATATCACGATGGATTTCATCGTCAGGCTTCCGCGCACCGTTCGAGGCAACAATATGATTTGGGTGATCGTCGATCGGTTGACGAAGAGTGCTCATTTCTTGGCAGTGAGAGGCACCATCACTATGGATCAGTTGGCCCGGTTATACATCAGTGAGATAGTGTCGAGGCACGGCGTTCCGATGTCGATTACGTCTGATAGAGATACGCGGTTTACTTCGAGGTTCTGGCAGAGCTTTCAGCGCGAATTGGGGACGAGAGTTCAGTTGAGTACCGCGTACAGACCTCAGACAGACGGGCAGACAGAGCGGACGAATCAGACTCTCGAGGATATGCTCCGAGCTTGTGCGATCGATTTTAGTGGTAGTTGGGACGTTCACTTGCCGTTAGTCGAGTTTGCGTATAACAACAGCTACCATTCCTCCATCAAGATGGCTCCGTTCGAGGCACTGTATGGGCGTAAGTGCCTAACCCCTGTGTGTTGGGGCGAGGTCGGCGAGCGACCTATCAGTGGGCCCGAGTTGTTACAGGAGACGAGCGATAAAGTGGCGGTTATCCGCGAGCATATGAGAGTAGCACAGAGCCGGCAGAAAAGTTATGCCGATCGTCGTCTGAATGAGCTCGAGTTCAGTGTTGGAGATCGCGTGATGTTGAAAGTGTCGCCGTGGAAGGGAGTTATCAGATTCAGGCATCGAGGTAAGCTGAGTCCGCGGTACATCGGTCCGTTCGAGATCATCGCCAGAGTCCGAGATCAGGCGTATAGACTGAGATTGCCTCCCGAGCTGGCCGGAGTCCACGATACATTCCATGTGAGTCATCTGAGGAAGTGTTTAGCCAAGGATGATCAGCTTGTGCCGTTATCTGAGATAACCGTGGATAATCACCTGAGATATGTCGAGCAGCCTGAGGCGATTACCGATCGTAAGGTGAAGAGATTGCGAAATAAAGAGATTGCGCTAGTACTCGTTCAGTGGAGGCATCATAAGGGTACTAGTGCCACCTGGGAGCCCGAGGCCGAGATGAGGAGCCGTTATCCACAGTTGTTCCCGAGTCCTAGCTAGATTCCGGGACGGAATCTTTTTAAGAGGAGAGGATTTGTAACATCCCGGATTTGAGCCTGGTACGTGGATTTAATTTATTGGCTCATTATTTTAATAATTATTGCGTCGGTCCAATTAAATCCCGTTTCGTGGATTTAACGTGTCGAGACCGAGTGATACGTGTCTCCGAGCTAATAATTAGCGGATTAATTATCTCCTTCAGATCGTGGAATTAATTGGGTCTTAATGATATAAATTATGAAAAAGTGATATCGGGTCCGGGTTAGTGGGTTCGGAGCCGGATTAAGGATAGAGACGTACATATATTGAGTCCCTTTCACTTTTTCCCTTATCCTTCATTCCTTCTTTTCCCAAAATTCAGAGATAACCTAAAGGTGTGTGTGTGCTGTGGATTTGGGGCTGCAAAGGGACTTCAAGAAGTGATTGGGCTGCTGGGGATTGATCTTCTCCTTCTTGGTTGTTTGTGCTTGGAGGTTCAAGAGGTAAGAATTAGATTTGATAACAAAATCTTGAGATATGTTTGTATTATGATTGAGAATTGCAATTTCTGTGGTCTATGGGTTGTATATATATGAGTTACGTACCCTTTGTTGCTGGGAATCGAGTGTAGAAAGGAGTATTACTCCTGGTTCAGCTATGGGGTTCGAAGGTGAAGACTGAGAACAGTCGGCTGGTCGCGGCGCGACGCGCAGGGGGCCGCGGCGCGACGCGCAGAAGGAATTGGGTGCGACGCGAGTGCAGGGGGCTTAGCGGCGCGAGCCGCAGCCTGCAGGGGAAATCCGACTTGATCATTTGAGGGGAGTTTTGGGGTCGTTATTGGTTGGGTTCCCTCGGGATATTGTCGAATTGAATTTCTTGGGATTTTGGGTCTTGATAGGAATTCCATAAAAGAGTTTCGGGGATCGGTTATCCATTCGGGAATATGTTTCGGGTTTAAATTGATTGCGATAGTTATGTTTGATTTGAGTTGTGTGGCTATTGAGCTTGCGTTAATATGTGAAGTCCGTGGTGTTTACAGGTTCTAGCCGATCACGTGCCGAGCCGCATTAGAGTTTCGGATTTCCAAGCGAGTTTTGGGTAATCGGTGAGTACTCGAGTTCTTTTACAAATCGCGCGTAGTCTTTTACGAGTCAGTTATGTGATGTGATATGTGTATATGAGACAGAGGTGCGGCGCAGGTATGAGTTTCCCCACCCTATACGTGCTACATGTGTTTGAATTGCAGGTACCCGCGATATGTGATCGCGCAGGCTGACTGCCCCTAACCAGTCACGAGATATGAGGCTGTATATATACGGCAGTGATATGCCAGGTCGCTCCTGTGCCTATTGAGTAGCTAACCGCTGCTGTGTGCGGCCTGTTAGCTGGGGAACGTGGTCCCCTTTTTGAGCAGAGATATGTGTTATGCATCGAGTTGCATATGTGTGCCGAGATATGTGTGTTGTGTATGTTTTATGTGCTTACCTGCAGCGTCTAACCCTCGCGTACTCACAAGCTGTCCAGCTTATGTTTTCGAGTCTTCTGTGTGTCAGGCAGTCATACTGTGGGATCGCAGTCACAACCGCAACAGCCGAAGTAGGGATCGGGGCAGTTTAGAGCCGTGTATGCTGACTGTATTTTGATGCTAGACTTTAGAGTTGTCATCAATACTCTGTTGTGTTTATGTATCAGTGTCGGTTATGAGACGATGTATGACTCCGTGTTAAAAGTTTTAATTAACAGTGTTTTCCGCTAATCCTGTGACATGTGCATTATGAGATGATTGCGATATTGCCACCTGTGTATTGTATTGACGTGGCATTTGTGTGAGAAATGTGGGTGTTACATATAGATATGTTTTATTAGTTTTAAAATTTAATTAGGATAAAAGTAATTTTATAAAAATTATAAGGATCATTTGAATATTTTACTCTCTTGTAGTATAAAATTTTATAAAAATAGAAAATAAATATGAAGAGAGAAAAGAAAGATCCTTTTAAAAAATATCATTTTAAAAGTATAAGATTTGGTATATAAAATTTAACACTACTAACTTTTGCAAAGAATAATAGAAAAAATAAAAAAAAAACTCCATGTAGATCAAGGTTATCAAAATCGCGATTTAAATCGTAGGACTACGATCCTACAAGTGGATTTCGATCAGGATCGTTAGTAGGATAGATTTTGGGTAGGATCGTAAGTAAAATCGTAGGATCGTTAGTAAGATCGTAAGACCGTACGACGATCCGATCCTACATACAGTATGTTTTCGTAGGATCGTTAGTAAGATCGTAGGATCGTTAGGCCCCTCCATCTAGCCGCATATTTTTTGAATCCAAAGCACCAATATAGTCCTGCTCATGACTGTGATTCTTGTTTAATCAAAGTGACACTATATGCGTGCCTTGAAAGAATGAGTAGGAAATTGATCTCTTTTGTTTTTGATACAATACTGTGATATATAATATTTAATTTCGTTAGGATCTTACGATCCCGATCCGATCCTACGATCCCGATCTTGCAATGACAAAAATGATCCTAGGTAAAATCTCGATCTTGACAACCTTGATGTAGATATTTGATGATTTTGTTTGGGTTTTTCAATGACGAGGAAAAGCACATACGTCAATCTTTCATAAGGAGTGTATTCAATTAAAAACACAATGTTTAATCTTAACTTCTATCTCGTATTATATAAAAAAAAAAACTTAGGCACAAAACAAATAAAGAAATTAAATTTCATATAAAGACGTTCTTAAATCTTAATAATCGATAAACTAGTATTCGGTCACCCCCATGATTGAGTTTCTTTCTCTATGAGATGGCAATTTCAATCTGATGAGTTAAATTGACGGAAATGTTAAAATGACTCGTAGTATAAAGCTAACTTTAAAGATAAATTTCTAAAAAAAATAAGATTCGAGAAAATAAGGTATAAAACAATTTGTTTTAGTTTTTTTTTTAATATTATGTAAATTTTTTTGTCTTTTATTCGTCAATCCATTCAACTCATTTGCTTGAATTGATCAAAATTAACACCCTTTAATATTCTATTGGATAGCGTTAGGCACTAGCACCAATGAGATTATTGACATCCACATATCAAAAAACAAGTTTCCAGTTATTCAACATGTTTCAAACAAAATATCATAACGTTAGTATTATATATATTATCCTAGATTTTAAAAGTTCATTACTACACACATATATGGGTTCAATACCGAAGGGTCAAACGTCAATTTTGGCCCCAAATTATCCGGGGGAAAAATGTTATTTGTGGCGTTGTGTTGAAGTTTGCTTGAAATCGAATCTTTTAACTTTTTGTTGAAAGAATTTAAATTAGGTATAAATTTATTTTTGAAAAAATGAAACTATAATCGGGAAGAAGAGGTGGTTAAATCAATGGATGTTGTCAATTATATGAGTACAATAAAAGCAAAGTGGATGAGAATCTCTCTTTCAAGTCGACGATTCAATTCTTTTCCTACCAATGACCCAACACGAACTAGTGTTGGATCCTCTCCATTCACTTTACTTTTTGAGGATTGGACATATATTAAAGGTGTGTTTTACATTAATAATTATAGCTTCAAGCTCAAACTTTTAGTAGTTGGAACATTTTGTCTTTATAAATGTTTCTGGTAAAATTAATTATAACTGTAGCTTTTAATAACGATATAAAAATGCATTGATATTAATCAAAAGTTATAGTTCATAATTATTTGAAAAGTAAAGAAGTTATTTTGTTTAATCAAAAGTTTAAATCCGTTTTGAAAAGTAACTTCTCGTAGAAAAAGATTTTGAGAGGTTTCAAATCCAAATAAAAAATTTAAGTTCATATCAACCAAAAATCAAATCCGAATATTCTAAGCGTGAACTTCCAAAAATGAAAATATGAAGCTAGGACTGCAAACGAGTCGAGTCACGCTGGAGCTCGACAGGTCTCGAGCTCGGCTCAATTCGTTTTGGGTAGGCTCGACCTCGGTTCGATATCTCGACAAACTTTTAAATTTTACGCTCGAGCTCAGCTCATGAAGTACTAGAATTAGGCTCGAGCTCAGCTCGTAAAGCTCGATTTCTTAAAATAATCTTTGAGTTCGTTTTTTAAAATATAGCTCGAGCTCGAATTCCATAAAATCTCAGCTCGATACTTGAAAAACTCGAATTATTTACAAAAATGACAATTTAATTGTTTTATTATGTGCACTATTTTGTATACTTTTTGATAATACCTTGTTATTTGAGCAAATTTAAAAATAACTAAACATTATTAGAAATTAAAAAAACTGATGACTGGATAAATAAACTGTCGTGTTAGTCAATTTTACCTTTCAATCTGATACGATTATTTTGATTGACTTGATTTGGAAAGTATGTTATCTCAAATATAAAAAAATTTAGTATGTTACCTAAATTAAAAAACAATGACAATAGATTACATTTACGTAAACGATATTTATTTTTCATAAAAGAATTTGAAATATGGAAGTAAATAATAAGTGAGATGATTTGTATATAACACATTTTTGACATACATAATAATTTTAATTAAAATGAAAATTTTATCATTAATTATATTTCTATCATGTTTGTCTTGTATCTTTAGATGATAAATTTATCATTTCTGATAAAGTTATTATGTATGGTAAAAATGTGTTGTGTGCAAATCCTTTTAGGAAGAAAAGATACTTATTTTTTTTTTGAACAACAAAAAGTAGAACTAACCGGGAGCTTCGGCAATGCCATCACCCCCGCTTAGAATTAAATGGATGATTGATGGAGACGAAAACTCCAGTTACTTCCACGGGATGATAAAGGCTGCTCAAAACCGAAATAGAATGAATGGGCTTTTTATTGATGGAGTTTGGGTATGTAATCCGAAAAAATTAAAAGAGGAGTCATTAAAATTCTTTTCTTCAAAGTTCAAGGAATCAAATCAAGATCGGCCAAAATTAGTTAGCTCTTTGTTAAAAAAATTGTCTGCAAGGGATAAAGCATCTTTAACAGAATCATTTTCTATGGAGGAAATTAAATCTGCAGTTTGGGCTTGTGGTGGTGAGAAAGCTCCAGGTCCTGATGGTTTTACTTTCAAGTTTATAAAAAGCTGTTGGGAGATTATCAAAGGGGATGTGTTGTCCATGGTTCGTGAGTTTGAAAGAAAAGGATCGTTTTCAGCTGGATGCAATTCTTCGTTCGTCTCACTCTTTCCCAAGGTAATGGACCCCCTTTCGTTGAAAGATTATAGGCCAATTTGCCTTATTGGTTGTGTTTACAAAATTATTGCAAAGCTTCTCGCTGATAGGCTAAAAAGGGTGGCTGGAAAGGTGGTTAGCTATGAACAATCAGCATACTTAGAAGGGAGACAAATTCTAGATGGTCCATTAATGATGGGTGAAATTTGTAAATGGGTAAAGCGGGCTAAAAAGAAGATGCTATTGTTCAAAGTGGATTTCGAAAAAGCCTTTGATTCGGTTAAATGGAATTATCTCGGCTCGATCCTTGAACAAATGAACTTTGGTGGCAAATGGAAAAGATACTTATTGATTGTGAATTTGTGATATTGTTCAAAGTTGACTTTTATAAAAGACTTGGACTTTATATGTAACAATGACCAAACTCAAGGGGCCCCCATTTCTTGAAATCCAAAAAAGTTACCTTACCACCACCATACAGGCATACATCATCATCTACTTACTAATTTCACTTCTTTAGGCTTTAAATTTTAGCCGTCGCTTTTTTCCTTCCATCACGACTACGTTATAATTGCATCACGAATTCATAATACAAAGTTTAATTATGATACTAATTTTTAATTTAACAACAGGACTTGGATTATATTATATCTCTTAAATTGGTTTTCTCGTGTTTTTATTTCTATTTTATTGTGTGGAAATCCAATTACATGTATTGTCATCAATTTATCTTATATTATAACTTATATTTTAAATGAGACTTGTGCTTGAAGTCGAATTTTAGTTATCCATATAGAATTTATTTTACGAGAAATTTGGGTGTAACATGGTAATATAAATAAAGGTTAGGATTAATAAAAATTTTAAGGTTTTAATACATTTCAACTTTTAAAAAATTATTCATTTCAAGTTTATTGTTTTTTTTCCCTACAAAAACTTGTTGATCAAGTTTACCATTTGAGTTTGTTAGTTCATGGCATCATGCTTGATAAATACCCTTGATTGGATAATGATTGTCTATTTGATAAGTCTAAATACAAGATTTATATCAGATAAGCATCAATAAGATACTATGATATATTAGGATTGTTAGTTATAACCACTTAATTATGATAGAGATATCTACTCCTTAAAGATAGATGTCTACAAAAGTCTATAAATAGGGTCTGGAACAAAGGTAATCAAATTATTCATGCCATACTCTTAATTCGTTTAGGGAATTATCAGGAAAAAAATGTTAGGGAGACTTAATCGAAAATCCTTTATACTTTTTAAGTTTTTTGCATAATTTTTCCTTGGTTTTATTACATAAACTAGTATATTAACATATGTATTACATGACTTGATTTATAAATAAAAAAAAAATACTAGTTTATGAACCCACACATTACGTGGATAATTTTTAATAAAAAATTGGTTATAAAATTTTTATGTAAATTTAAAAATTAAAACATATATATATAAAATATTTATAAAAATACAATAATAGTATGGTTATTTGTTATATTCATTATTTAACCATATTTATCTTTTTAACAAATTTTAAAATATTTTATTTCAAAATTTATATGTATCTAATAAATATAATTTAAAATTTCAATTTTATATAAATCATAATTTTTATAGATATTTTATTAGAATAAAAAAAATGTAATGGAATGTGACTTTATTAATCTTGTATTATGTTTATTTTTAACTTATTTAATATTGTTTGTATAATCTTTATTTATGTTTAATATATTCTAATAAGTTTATAAACACATAATAATTTTTTATACAAACATATAGATAAGTATGTATAATATGTATTTTGTATGTACATGTATTATATTAATAATAATAACATTAAATATTGGACAATAAGAAATGTAAACAAATGTTGGATACAGTTAATAATTCATTAATATTGATAGGTTTTAAAAATAATAAATTATTTTTATTTTTTATTTATATTTATATTTATATTTGTATTTGTTTTTGTATTTGTAGTTTCTATTTGTATTTATCTTTTATTTTATATATACTTATATTTTCATATTTGTATTGTTTATATTTGTATTTATCTTTTATTTTATATATTTATCTATATTTTGTATTTGTATTTATCTTTTCATATTTGTATTTATCTTTTATTTTATATTTGTAGTTATATTTTATTTTAATTTACTCTTGTGTTTATCATTTTAGATAAATGTGAAGGCGACATGTGAAAATTTGTGTTCACATCTATTATATATATGTATGGATATTTGAAATTATAATTATACTTATAACATATACTATTAGTTTTTTACTTAATGTATTAAACATATAATAATAATAGTCTTTATATCTATAATCTATGAATATTAAATGAATAATTAATTTGTCATTTTGTCATCTTCTAATGATGCCAAGTGACATCTTTTCCTAATTACAATTGTTAAATAGCATTTCAAAATTAAATTACATAATTCAAATCAAATTACTTTTAAGATAAGATTATGATTATATATTTAAGGGAGAATTTCATATATATTCTTGTAAACTTTAAATATTACGTATATATCGTTGCAAAAACTTTTTATTACATATATATCCTTCTAAAACTTTAAATCTTACGTATATATCCAAATGATTATTTTAGATTTATTTTATCATTTAAAAAAAATTAATACACAAACTACCATCTTAAATCCCAATAAAAATTAATTAAAAAAATAAAAAAATATCATTTTCTAATTTAACTGAATAATAAATTAATTAAGAATTGATATTTTATATTTTTTAAATGATGTAAATAAATTTAAAATAATCATTTGGATATATATGTGAGAATTAAAGGTTTAGGAAGATATATATGTAATAAGGAAATTTGCAAGGATATATGCGTAATATTTAAATTTTAGAAGGATATATATGAAAATTTTCCTATGTTAAAATCGCACAAAATCACAAACAATATTTAAAAGATTATTTTGATTAATAATTATAGTAATAAAAATAATACTAATAATAAACTTAAAAATTATGAATGATTACTTTTTTTGTTCAAATGATTGTTCATGCAACACATGTATAAACTAGTAATAATAATAAAGTATTTGTAAGTTTAAGGCCTTGTTTGTTTTTAGTTAAGAGTCTCTTAATAACATCTGAAGTCTTAACTTCAGATCAGATCTATAATGAAATAAGATTGTTTGTTTAGATTTAGACTTTAGAGGTTAAAACCTCTAGATTTAACTCTTAAAATTAAGAGGTTGAATTTTGACTGGAAAAAAAATAAGATGATGTTTTCTCTCTCCTGCGTACAAGTTACAAGTAGCAACCCTAATTTTATCATATTAACTATTTTATTTCAAATTTTTTATTTAAATTAATTAATTAGATATAATATTTTAAAATAATATTTTTCATATGTTTCATATTACGAAACATACAATCTTAAGATTACTTCTTAATTTCAGATTTCAGTTCTTAAGATCACCTCTTAATTTCAAATGTGGTTTTCAGACTTCATTTAAGCTATTAAAAAACAATTAACACCTAAGTTTCCAATATTAAAATGTTAACAGATTTAACTTTGAATCTTAATTTTTAAAGAAATTAAATTTAAATGTTTTGTTAAATTATAACTTTTAAAACGTCAAATAGAGAAGATGATGCTCAATGGCATCATTTTCTGAAATGATAAGTTTAATGTTTAAAATCATAAGTATATTATGTTAGACCACCCGTTATCTTATCCCACCCATCTTACCTCATACCTCTCATCTCATTAAACTTATCACATATCTTTCCACTATTATATTACAATAATCATACCACACCCATTTTACCCAACCCCACCCCACCCATCAAATTTACCACATTTTTCTCACCCTATCCTACCACCAATTTACTCTTCCATCAAAATTACCACATCATTTTTCACCACAGGCGGACCTATGTGGTTAGAGGGGGTAGCCCGTGCAACGGGTTCCCTCCCAAATAACCTCGTTTTGTAGTGGAAAATTTTTAAAAATTTTATACGTGCAACCGGTGAATTTTTATGTGTGTAACTTATATTATTAAAAAAATAATAATAAATTATTTGTGCAACTTTATTAAAAGAATTTTAATACCTCAAAAAATTGATTGCCTAAATAACTAAATAATTAATTAATACAATACATCAACAACATCCAATCATATTCCTAGAATTAAAACCCAATAAATCCAATACTAATTTTTAAACCCATTAACCCAATATTCTTTTTAAATCCAACATTAGTTTTAACCCAATTTCAAACCCAATAATAATTTTACTTTAATAGCCCAATTCTTTTCTCCAATCTTTGATATTTATGCATTCTAATATTATATTATTATTTGATTCTTTGATCCACATTGCTTGATATTAGTGTTTAATTATGAATTTGCGATTTGTGTTTAACAAAATTTATGTTTTTTTTTTTACTTTTTAATTTCTTTGATTGAAAGTTTAAAGTGTGTGTAATTATTAACTTCTGTGATATCTAATTGAAATTTGAAAGTTGAAATTGATTTGTGATTTTTTTTTGTGTCTTTAGTATCTTTAATGGTTAATTTGTAATCTAGGGTTGGGTTTAAATTTTAAAATGTATGTAATCTAGGGTTTAAAGTTTAATTGTGATTTGTCATTTGTGTTTTTAGTTTCTTTAATTGTTAATTTGTTAATTGTAGGATTAATGGATAAATTTTTTAAAAAAAATTTAACGGGAAGTGATAGTAACGATGATCCATCTTCAAAAGTTACTAGAAACAACTGAAGTAAAATATCATTGTATTGACCCGACCCGACTAAAATAATCATTTTATAATTTGAACCGTGAACGCGACAAAAATTGGTGCAACTGGTCCCTTCGGTGGCTGGGTCCGCTACTGTTTTTCACCATTATATACCCACCATATCATACATTATTTCTCTCCCAACCTCACTTCCTACCCTACCCTACCCTACCATCGACATGTTTATCTATCAAACATATTTAATATCTTCCTACCATTACATTATATACACTCATCCTACTTATTTTATGAAGAAAAAAACAAAAAGAACATACATTTAATATATTTTTATCAATAAATTTTTTAAAAGTTATTAATAACATATTTTGGTCATTTGTCACAATGACAAATTTATAAACAACGAAACAATGACGAATTTATAAATAACAAGAAAACAAACAAATGAATTGAATATGAATTTCATTCATTTCCTCCAAACCAAACACGCTACAATATTTTGATTCAGACAGATTCTATTCTTTATAAAAATTCATTCATTGACAGATTTATTCCAAAAATAAACATTATGCGAACCAAACACTGTCTAATTTTGTTTCTTTGCCTACGAAGGGGAGTGGGAATACGCGCAAGGGGAAAGAGTTGGATAAAATAGAATGCAAATTAGAATAAAAATATAGAGTTAATTACAAAAATGGTCCTTGTGGTTTGTATCAAATTTTGGATTTGGTCCCTGAACTTACAATTTTGCAAAATCGGTCATTATCATCAAGGTTTACTTTCAAATTAGTCCATTATCCATCAACTTTTAATGAAATGCCCATTTTGCCATTGTTTATATTTACACTTTTAACTCTTTTAGTTACAAATAATTACCAACTCTTTATTTTAATAAAAACAAATATATATATATATATATATATATATATATTGTTGGGTACAATTATAAGTAGAGTTGAAAACAATATTTTGTAATAGTTCAGGGGAATTTATTGTAAACACACAATAGTTATAGTGTGTATATAAATAGAAGTAGTATTTCTATTTTGAAAGTGATCGGACAAGAATAGAAAGTGGATACGGATCTAGAGAGAGAATAGAAGTTTGCTTTGCAAGAAAGCCATGAACCAAATGTAATATTCTTCTCTTAATCATTCAATAGATTGTGTTAGATTGTTATAATTGTTCATATATTGTTTAATGTTGATATGAATTGCTAGAAATATGAATTCACAATTGGTATCAGAGCCTAATATGGATTAAATTGATTGAATTTTGAATCTGAATTTTCATTTTTTTTCGAACACTGTTACATCAAGTTTTTCGAAAACAGAAAATTAATTGAGGTTTTTGATTTTTTGGATGAATTGAAGTGAAAATTGGAACGAAGGTGGAGCATTTAAAGTCGAATCTATTGTGATAAACATCAGATTTTAATTTCAAACACACAAGATTTAATTTGGATTTTACTGAATTTTTGAAAAAGTGTGTGTTCTTGAGGTTTTTGATCGATTTTTGGATTTTAATCTGAAATTGGTCAAGTTATTTTCACAAAAAGTGTTTGTGTGTGAAAACCGCAACTTCGATTTTAATCTGGAATCAATTTGTGGATTTTTGTTGAAAATTGGATTTTTTGAACTTGATTTTTGAAATATTGTGTTAAAACTCGAGCATCTCTATGTTCATAGCTTTG
Organism: Centrapalus pauciflorus; assembly: GCA_020465985.1. Lineage (NCBI taxonomy): Eukaryota > Viridiplantae > Streptophyta > Magnoliopsida > Asterales > Asteraceae > Centrapalus > Centrapalus pauciflorus. Next base: position 220,311 of record JAANYP010003593.1, on the reverse strand, counting down.
ATCGAGTTTTACAAAGAAGTATTCGAGTTTGATCAAAGCTTTAATCGAGTTTTATAAAGTGGTAATCGAGTTTCATCAAGTATCATTCGAGTTTATCACTTCATTGACCGAGTTTCAAGCCTCATTAGTCGAGTTTCAAGCTGTATCATTCAAGTTGCAAGATATTATCATTCGAGTTTTTAGGCTTATTCATTCGAGTTCTAATCCTTTATCATTCGAGTTGATCAAAGCATCAATCGAGAAACTTCATGTTTCATTCGAGTTGATCAAAGCATCAATCGAGAAACTTCATGTTTCATTCGAGTTGATCAAAGCATCAATCGAGAAACTTCATGTTTCATTCGAGTTGAGCACAGTGTAATTCGAGTTGAATCATTCTTCATTCGAGATTCAATAAGCTTCATCCGAGTTTCATACTTAATCAATCGAGTTTTATACTTAATCAATCGAGTTTCATACTTAATCATTCGAGTTTTATCATTCTTCATTCGAGTTTCAGTCATAACCATTCGAGTTTCATTCTTTTATCATTCGAGTTTGACTATTTGACCTTAGCTGCTTAAATTGGTCATAACTTTTGACTGGAACATCGTTAGAAGGCCCAATTCCACTCCAGAAAAAAGTTATGGGCATTTTTCTGCAGAAAATCTAAAATTTCAACGACAAAAAGTCATTTCCGAGCTGATTTTTCACAAGTTATCATTTTTAGATATAATTCTCAAAGTTTTATCAGAATTCACTCATTTTTCCATAAAAGATCTTGGAAGATTCAATTTCAAGCAATTCAAAATGGCATATGAACAACTTTCAAAATCTGAGCTGATCGCCAAACTTACTGAATCTGAAAAGATTCGTAAGAACAATTACGACATTCTTGTTCAGTTAAATACTGATAAACATTTGGCGTTACGTGACGTACAAATACTGAATGAAGAAATTCAAAACTTAAAAGAAAAACAAAACTCTGAGAGTTGTGCTCATCAATTGAAAATATCTGAATTACTTAAAGAACTTGATGAGCTGAAACAAGAAAATTTTCAGAATGCAACTCAACTGAAATATCTTTTGCCTGAAAGATCTGATCTTTACAAGAAAGTTCAGGATCTTGAAGATACACTTTGTAAGACAAAACCAACTGATCAGAATTGTATTTTAAACAAAAATGAAGAAATTTTTGCTCTTCAACAAGAGTTGTCTTTAACTAAAGATTTGATTGAGAAGGAAAGACATGAGTTCTTACTTAAAGAACAAGATTTTAAATCAAAATCTGAATTGTTTGAAGATGAAAGACAAATGTTCTTAATCAAAGAACAATCTTTTAAATCTGATTACCAATCATTTGATCATGACAGAAATTCAAATTTAGTCATTATCAAAAGTTTGGAAGATCAGATACTTCATCTTACAAAACAATTACATGTGTTTACTTCGTCAACTGAGTCAAAGGTTAAGACCCCTTCTTCAGTGTGTTTAAAATCCAATGTTGATCACTCTGGTTTGTCTTCAGAAAGTGAAGTGAATCTAACTAACTCTGCTAAGTTTGATTCTTCTTCAGATCTTAAACTTAAGTATCTGTTAAAGATACACAGCGGCAAAGATAAAATTGTTGAACAACTTCCGGTCAAGATTTACACCGGTGAATCTTCGAAGTCAAATTTTCTTAAAGTTTCTGAAAATACTGGTCATTCTAATCAGAAAACATTTTCACAGAAAAATACCAAGTATTATCAGAAACAGGCAAGAACCGGACAGTTTTTCAAAAAGAAGAGTTCGCAAAAGTCTGATCATTCAAATTCAAGTTTCTTTAGAAATTCAGATATTCAATTTTCTCATACTCAAAGAAATTTGTTTTCTGCGTTTGAAAGAGAAGCTGATAGTTATAACATGCAATGGGTACCTAAACCCAAGTACAAGTGGGTACCAAAACCTGTTTTGAAATGGGTACCCAAGAGCGCTAACAAGTCTGGATCCAAATCTGTTTGGATACCAAAGACATCTTAAATTTTGCAGGTTATAGGTTTCTTATCATTTCAGATAAGGACCCGTTCTTCATTTCAATAGGCTCTTGATTACTTCAGGTCAAGACCCGTGCTTCAACTCAAAATTGGTTTCTAGTTAAATTCAGACTAGAACCCGGACTTCAATGAACCAGAGACAATGGTTTTCAGTTACTTCAGACTGAAACCCAAGCTTATGCGACAAATGGCTTCTAATCACTTCAGATTAGAACCCGATTCTGAAAGACGAATCTTTCTGGAATTCCTGCCCTGCATTCAACTCTGATGCTGAGTTGACAAATAGGGAGTTTTATTTTTATAATTTTTTGCTCTTTGTTTCATTTCTATGAGTTGACTAACTGTGTCTGCTTATTTCCAGGGGGAGTTTCAGATGCACTTTGACGATGACATTTTTCAAAACTATGTGTGATTTTTCACGAAAATATTTGACACACACATAAAAAGATTTTTTGAACTGAAAAGAAATTTTTTTTTTGAATCTCTGAATCTATCATTGAGATTAATTGATCTAATCTCTTTGATTTTCATAATCTCATTTTTTCTGAGATTCTTTTTGTTAGAACTCTTCCAATTTATACTGGATTCTCCTGTTATCTCCCATGTGCTAATTCTTTCAAAAAAATCTTATTCTTTTCATATCATATATCAGATTTTCCATTTCATTCTGATATCTCCCAAAATTATCTGCATATCATCTCCAATACCATATAAGTTGGATTTCATCATATCTCATGACCTTTCAAAGCTGAAAATTTTTCTGCTGACTCCGATTATGCACCAATCTGAGTGATAGGCATAAATATCGCTTCTATGGTCTAACCAGAACCGGAAGACCTACCCAAGAAGCAAACCATTTATAGATTGTGCGGGTGAGGGTTCTTTAGATTTATTAGTTGAGAAGTGTCAGTTATCACGGGATACTGACAGGGTCGAGCAGAGATAAAATGTAAATGAGAGGGATATTGATATTGAAAGGAGATGGTGGTGCATCAGATCATGCTTTTGCTATAAAGCTGACTGAATTCATTTCTTAAAAGTGAGCCGGAGGGAGCTTAGTTGAAAAATGCTGAGAGCTGAGTGTTGAGAAAGGATTTGAAGAAAGTAAAATCCTACCTACACAGTGTCTGCTGGGTAATCCACATAATCTATCAAGCCCTAGGCGACTTGATATTGAAAAAGACGTCATGGACCCAGTGACGCATGCACTTAACCCCACCAACTACTTAGTTATCTCTCAAAAGATTTCTGTTTCAATAATCACGGAGATATAGCACATTTCTGTCGATATGTCATTCGGATATTATTGATATTGAAACAAGGAAGACATTTGCTCCGGTCTCCCACTTCATTTGATGCACATTGTGTCTAGAGCTGATTATATACACTTTTAGGACACATCGAGTCTATCAGTCTGCGTGACTATAACCTGCTAGTCCAAAGTGACTAAGCCGGAACAAATAAGAGTGATTCTTTCATGATAAAGGATTTCACGATGACTATTTGGAAATCCTACCAGTGTTAACATCACGCCAGCGCTGAAAGTAGGTCACATAGATTATGTCTATTGTGCAAACAGGAATCCTATGTGGACCTGGACTCGTTATCTCACAAAATGAATATGTTTCATTTCCCCAAAGTTGAAAAGCTTTGTTTTTGTTCTAAAAAGTTATAGTATCAATTCGAGGGGGAGTGAACTTTTTGAGGGGGTGAGATAAATCTGCTTTGTATAGGGAGAGAGATATCAGTTTAAGGGGGAGAAAATCAATTTGTAATTTCTGAGTTGTAATTGTTGTCGTATTTCCTCAATTGTAAATTCATTGCACTTATGTCTCTGAAGACTTTGCATGATGTTCATAATTCTTATGATCATCATGAGGGGGAGAAAAGCTAGAGTTCAGAGACAACTGTTGAGTAGATTGAAGACGATTGCTACATCATCTCAAGACAATTGATCAAGAAAGAGATTTAATAGCCATTCATGATTCAAGGGGGAGTGTCCTATCAAGAAAAGAGAAGATCAGAAAAGAAGAGATGAGAAGATCAAAGAGAGACAATAAAGAAGAAGTTTCTAAATCAGAAGATTCAGAGATCATAGAAAAGAAGAAGATTCAAGATAAGAATTAACCTGAACAGAGAACTTTAAATGAAAAATTGTTTTCATCTCTAAGGGGGAGATTGTTGGGTACAATTATAAGTAGAGTTGAAAACAATATTTTGTAATAGTTCAGGGGAATTTATTGTAAATACACAATAGTTATAGTGTGTATATAAATAGAAGTAGTATTTCTATTTTGAAAGTGATCGGACAAGAATAGAAAATGGATACGGATCTAGAGAGAGAATAGAAGTTTGCTTTGCAAGAAAGCCATGAACCATATGTAATATTCTTCTCTTAATCATTCAATAGATTGTGTTAGATTGTTATAATTGTTCATATATTGTTTAATGTTGATATGAATTGCTAGAAATATGAATTCACACATATATATAAAATAATGAAAATAAAAATATAATTAATTAATTGGAAACAAATACAACAATTTTTTTCCAGATTTTTTTTATTTTTATTTTTAGTTTTTTATGTTATATATATGTGTGTGTGTGTGTGTGTGTGTGTGTGTGTGTGTGTGTGTGTGTGTGTGTGTGTGTGTGTATATAGGGGTGGGTTCAATGGAAAACCACTATGCACCTGAAAACTATGGAAACATCCGCGTACCGTCCGATTTGGTGCATTTCATGAAAAATGCGGTGGCATGATCGTAAATAAGGTGATGCATCACGCGGGATTTTGATGCATCACGCGAGAAATTTGATGCATCACGCGAGATTTTGGTGCATCACGCGGGGAATTTGATGCATTTGTGGTGATGTAGTGCGGTTTTCACAAGTTTTCAGGTGCATTGTGATTTTCCATTGACCCCCCTTATTTATATATATATATATATATATATATATATATATATATATATATATATATATATATATATATATATATATATATATATATCTTTTAATTGATTTGCGTCAGTTTGTTTATATTATATATAGTTGTAATAAATTTTAAATTTTTAATCAATTTTATAAGTTTAAAAAGCTTTTGCAATTTTATTGTTTGTTTTTTGTTCCGAAAAATAAGTTTTTATTTGGTTTGTATAATTATATATATTCGGTTAAATCGAAAATCTATGTTTATAGATTAATTGATTATTTTCTCTGTTTGCGTAATTATTTTCAAATTTTAATCAATTCGTAATTGGAAAATTTTATAGATTGATTGATTGTTTTCTCCATTT